>JAAALK010000505.1:0-80833 GCA_019279435.1 Zizania palustris | reverse complement strand
GCCCCCACGTCGGAAGCTTCGAACCATGATTCGAAGTCCGAAAATATGATTCAGCTTCATGACACTTCCGCTCGTCAACCCCGCGTTCCAGTGCGTCCCTCGGAGCTAGAGTTTTATGAGGGAAGGCACTATCTAGACCATATGCTTTATTAATTCAGAAGATGATTACAAGTGATTTACAAGAGCCCTTATGCGAAGTATCGCTTTAGGTGCTCCGCATGCCAAGTATGTGCTAACTCTTAACCTTCTAAATTAGCTAATTTAAAGAGTCAGGGCGTCCTAAACGAACAATTAGGTACGGACCTTCCCATTTATTTCCTAATTTCCATAGCGCTATAATGCTCGTAGAACAGATGACCCGTCTTAGTTCATTGAGCTTAACCTTCGGGTCAAACCAAGCCTTCGTCTGCTGATGATACTTTGATAAATTTGCCACAGCTCGAAGCCTTGTTTCTTCTGATAATCTAGCGAAGCTTGTCTTTCTTTCTTCTATCTCCGGTTCGGTGCGCGAAGTGATCCTCCTTTGAGCTCCGTTGGAGTCATAGCTTCATCCCGAATAGTAGTCTGAATGGAGTAAAACCTGTGGACCTTGTTTGCGTAGTCCGAATGGACCACAAAATCTTCGGAAGCTCTTCGGTCCACAATCCTTTTGCTAATCCTACTATCCTTCGATTTAGCCCTGACAAAATATTTCCATTGGCTCTTTCTACGGCTCCATTAGACCGAGGATGCCTCACTGCAGCAAAACATAACTGAATGCCTATCTTCGCAAAACTTCCTGAAAGGTTCTGCATCAAACTGTGTTCCATTATCAACTGTGAGTTGTCTAGGCACTCCGAACCGGCAAATGATATTCTTCCAAAAGAATTTATGTACATTGTTCGAAGTGATAGCTGTTAAGGGCTCTGCTTCTACCCACTTAGAAAATATTCTATAGCTACCACTGCGAACTTCAGATTTCCCTTGGCTACTGGAAAGGGACCAATTAAATCCATACCCATCTGGCCATAGGCCATACCGGAGCAATAACTTGAAGAGATGTTGGTGGGCGATGACTTCGTCGACCCATCCACTGACATCCTTGACAAATGCGGACTAAGCTCTCCGCATCCGCTGTTATTGTAGGCCAATAAGCCCATGGCGAAGTGTTTTCCTCCGCCAAGCTCGAGGGCTAAATGGCTACCACAAAGGCCTTCATGAATTTCTCGAAGAATTTCTTGACCTTTGGCTTGAGATATACATCGGAGTAGAGGGGAACATACTCCGGCCTTATATAAATACCATTGATTATTTGATAATTTCTAGCTCTAAGCTTCAATCTTGAAAGTTGTGGCTCTTCAAGCAAATTTGTTCCTCCCTGTAAAGTTCCATGATTGAATTTTTCCAATCTGCACTAGGAATGCAAAAATCTCTGCAGAGGGAATTTGTGGCACCGAAGGTGTACTGAGCTCCTCATAGAAAGCTTCTTCTGGTACATCCACAACTCAGGCTGCAGCTTTTGCTAAGATGTCCGCTTGCACATTTTCTGCTCTAGGTATACTCCGAATGGAAATACCCTTGAAGTGTGCTTCGATCTTACAGATTTCTTCTAAGTACTTTGCAAGCTGTGGATGCCGAACCTAAAAACTTTTCTACGTGCCCTGCTACTATCTGAGAATCTGTCTTTATAACACTCTTGTAGCCCCTAGAGCACGTGCTTTTCGGATTGCTAGTAAAATCCCTTCATACTCCGCTATATTATTGGTAGACTTAAAGTTGAGTCTTGCGGAGTACATTGCTCTCTCCCTGAAGGCGAAATTAATACTACTCCAATTCCTACTCCGGATGCTTGGAAAGCTCCATCGGAATAAACAGTCCAAACTCCGTCACTTGACTTCTCCGGAACCAAAGTTGCAGGTGGAGTCCATTCTGCTAGAAAATCTGCTAAGACTGTGATTTGATTGTTGTCCTTGCCAGAAAAGATATGCCGAAGGGTGCTAGCTCAACTGCCCACTTCCCAATTCTTCCATAGAATCCTTACTTCGAAGCATATCTCCCAAAGGATACGAAGTTGGTACAATTACATTGTGAGCCAAAAATAATGTCTTAATTTCCTCGAAGCCATTATCAGAGCATAAACGAACTTCTCGAGTTCGGAGTATCTTGTCTCCGCTCCTGATAATGCTTCGGATACAAAATAAACAGGATTTTGGACCAACTTCCCATTGAAATCTATTTCTGTGACAAGGACTGCACTGACAGTAGAACTGGAGCTGCAAGGTAAAGGAGTAGGGTTTCGTCCGCAGTAGGCACCGTGAGTGTAGCGAGATTACTAAGATACTCTTTAATATCTTCGAAGCTTTTTTGACCTCCGGGGTGTCCATGCAAAATCTTCGGACCCTTTCAATGCTTTAAATAGGCAAGCTTCTCTCCGCAGACCTTGATAAAACCTGCTAAGTGCTGCCAGACGTCCAGTCAGCTTTTGCACTTGCTTTAAATTTTTCGGAGGAGCCATCTTTTGTAGCGCAGTTATTTGAGTAGGGCTAGCTTCAATCCCCCTGCTTGAAACTAAATACCCTAACAACTTCCCAGCCTTAGCTCCGAAGATACATTTTTCGGGGTTAAGACGGATCCCACATGCCCGAAGGCTATTGAATGTTTCTGCTAAATCTAGGCTATGTTGGTGCTTTAAAGCACTCTTTATTACAATATCATCCATATAGGCCTCCACATTGCGACCTAATTGATGACCTAGAGCCTTAGCAACTAACCTCGAAAAAGTAGCCCCGACATTTCTTAAGCCAAAAGGCATTCTTATATAACAAAAGACTCCCGAAGGAGTTACGAAGCTTGTCTTGATCTCATCTTCGCGCTTCAACCATATTTGATGATAACCAGAATACGCGTCAAGGAAGCTTAATAAATCCGAACCTGCGTGGAGTCGACCAATTGATCAATTCGGGGCATGGGGTAGGGGTCACGAGGCATGCTTTTATTCAAGGATGTGAAATCAATGCACATACTTTCCGGAAGATTTCTTTTGACGAAGATTGGGTTGGCTAACCATTCTGTGTGAGCCACTTCTCTAATAATTCCAGCCTTCAACAATTTTTCAACTTCATCTTTGCTAGAACAACTCTTTCTGCAGACATTTTTCGGAGTCCTTGCCGAACAGGCCGGGCCTTCGGGTTTACAAGCAAACTATGTTCAATGATATCCCGATCGCTCCGGTGATATCTTCGTCAGACCAAGCGAAGACATATAAATTCTGTTCCACCACCTTCTCCAAGGAGGTTGCAACTTCTGGAGGTAAATCTTTACCAAATTGAAATGTATATTCTTTACCATCTTTAACAATAACCTTCGTTGCAATCTCTCCTTCAGGACTTGGTCTCGGGAAGGATTTCATTGAAGCTTCGGAAGGTGCTGAAAAATTTTCTTGATTATCTTGCATATTGTTTACTTGTCTTGGATCAAGAGGGGGCCATGACCATATTCCGCTCTCCGGGCGATAGCTTGATCTCCGAAGACAGTAAGGACTCCTGCTTGTGTGGGCATCTTCATGCACAATAATTGTGATGCGCCACCGCTCCGAACTGGTTTAGCATGCCTCTCCGAAGATGACGTTGTACGCATACGGGGCATCTACAACATCGAAGATTACTTTTTTCAGTTCGGGCCAACAAACCTTCTCCGAAGGTAACTTCCAGGCCTATTTGGCCGAGTGCATCAAGCGGAGGTCCTGCGAAGCCTTGCAACGGACGAGCCGCTGGAAGAAGATGCTTTCTGGAGATGCACAATTGATCGAAGGCTTGAACAAATATGATGTCTGCCGAACTGCCTCCGTCAATCAATACTCTTCGAACTTCAGTGCCCGCAATATCAGCAGTAATAACAAGTGGGTCTGCATGCGGGAATTTAATGCCAGCTGCATCCTCCGCGGAAAAGGATATCGGTACATGAGACCACTCTGGCATAGCAGCTGCAGATGACGAAGTCCCAATATGGCCCACTTCTCTGACGTAGTCTCTTTGCTGTGTTTTTGACATGCTTCCGAGGGTACCTCCTTCGGAGATGGGGAGGACTACTCTTTTCCCTCGGTCTTGCCCTTCCTCTTGCTTCGGAGGTGGCATAACATTGGCCATTGGAGGGTGTCTTGCGGCTTCAAAGTTTTCTATCCGCGCCACAACCTGGACCGGCTCCGGGCGCGCTGCAGCTGGAACTCGGTTGGTAGTACCTCGACTCGAAGTTCTTTCTAGATATTCTCCTCTTAGAGTGAGTATAGCCTTGCAAGTATCAGTTGCATGGCTTCGATTTTCACCATGAATGCAGCAGAAAAGGGGCTGGCCTTTGCCAGCCGTTTTCCCTGGCGGCCTCCAGCCGCTGACCTTGTTCCCCGAAGGCTGTGGAGCTCTCTGTGTCAACTTTTGCGGGGGCATGTTCAAGACTTCAGAACGAGGGTGCTTTTGCCCCCTTCTTCGATCATGTTGAACTTCGAAGACTGGTTCTTGCGGCTGCGCCGAAGTTTTTACTTCTACTTTTACTTCTTGCAATATGGATGGTAGCTGCAGTTCTTCGAAGCCAACCCTCTTCCGACCTCGCATATTCCTCGAAGTATGACATCAGGTGAGAAACTGAGGATATGCTTTCCCGATGAAGCTTATCCAGGAGGCCTTGATGAGTGACACCTTCCCGAGCTGCATCAACTACCGAAGATGTAGACAACCCTCTGATCTGCGACTTCGTATGAGCGAAGCGCTTGAAATATTGCCTCAATGTCTCTCCAGGGAGCTGCTTCACCTGGAAAAGGCTTCCCGTTGACATTGGAGGCACGAAGGTGCCTTGAAAATTGCTTACGAACTTCTTCTTCAGCTGCCCCCATGAATTAATTGATCCTGGCTTCAAAGACCAGAACCACCTTAATGCCACTCCTTGAAGAGCTAAGGGGAAGCACTTCGCCATGGTATCTCAAACTCCTCCACTAGCTTCAATTGCTAGGGCATAAGAACGGACAAACTCTCCGGGATCTTCGTCTCCAGCATACTTACAGAGCTTTGAAGTCTTAAACTTCGGATCAAAGCGAAATTTTTGCAGCTCAGGATGCAGCGGAGATTCAGTATCGAAGGAGGCGTTCTCCGGGGCTTCGGGATAAATGGGTTCGTCGTCTTCAGGCACTTCTGGGATAGCTGGGATGGATTGAGAATGAAGCCTGTTCGCATCTTCTTGCCGCCATCTTGCTACTTCGGCTTGGAGGTTGGCCATTTGAGTGGCCATATCTCCAAGATTGTCTTCATCTCCTCCGGAGGATCTTCCGGGTCTTGAGAACTGGTAGGATCAGTTTGAAGTGGGATTGAAGGTGGAAGAGGGACTCCAGGTGGTCGAAGTATGGAAGGAGTTGGCGGAGGAACTTCGTATGTACGAGGGATGGAAACTCCTTCTGGGGTTTGAGGTGGAGGGAACGTGGAAGGCCCTCCGATCTCAACCGTGTCGGATGGTGCCTCTCCGGAGATCCGAGAGGACCTCCGAACAGGGTTGCGAGTTGCGCTCCGCTTAGGAGGCATGATGTAAAGAGTTGTAGAGAATGAAGTTTTTTGGACTAGGTTCCCCACGGACGGCACCAACTGTTGGCGTAAAAGATTACGCTAACAGGTTTCTGTAGAATAGAAACTAACAAACAAAGTGTTTGCGAAGTGAACTGTTCTAAGCCTCCGAAAGGATAACAACTTAGAATAGCTCGAATGTGTGTATTGAATAACTTGTATTATGTCCTTATTACAGGGTTAAACGGGGGATATTTATAGGCCCAAACATAAGGTGGAAACTATTCGGTACCCTTGATAGGGCTAAAATGGTAAAAAGACTAATCTAATAAGAAAAAAGATAAGTCTTCCATCTTAGCTGGCAAAAAAGATCTCAAAGAGCATTAGTTCGAAGATATACTCCAAACCAATGCCTATCTTCGTACTTCGAGCTTGACTCAGTACAGTCTTCGAAGATGGACGTTTGGAAACCTTCGAATCCATTATCTGCCTTTGTGCTGTTACGACAATAACCCTGAGGATGGAATATTTCCCCCAACACCTCCTATGCCACTTACAGAGCACAAAGGAGGATCCAGCAATCAAACAACGTAAGGGCCAAAAGAACTAAATAATTCAATTCCAAAAACCTTACCGAAGGGTAGATCTGGCAAAACCAAGATCCTCTAGAATCAACAACAGAAGACATGCCCTTCTTAAATCGAACCTCCAAACCATCCTCAAGAAGTTGCGAAATAGAGATCAAATTAAAATGCAAGTTTCCAACCAAAGCAACATTCTTCAAAAAAGAAATGATCAGAGATGCGAATGGAGCCAATGCCATGGTACCTTCCTTGACCACTGTGTCGCCAAAGGTGATGTACTCCCTTGGAGCTGGGGAGTGACGCTGGAGAACCATCTGCAATGTCCTGTCATGTGGTGAGAGCATCCTGAATCCATGATCCACACGTCCTCCAGGATCCTCGATCCTGCACGATCAGTGGTCATAGTAGGAGCAAATGGCCGGACTAGGTTTAGCAAAAGAGCTAAACTAGTGTTGAGTCATCTGCTCAAAGAAGGAAAGCAGAAAGAATCATAAGAGTCCAGACCAGAAATATGCTTCAAAGCGTGGTCCTCGATTCTCCTAAAGTCTCGGCCACGATGTCCAAAGTCTATATCCAGAATGACTTGGAGCTCTTCCGGAGCGGAAAACCACCCTCCGGAGCATGGGCATGAAAGTCATCTCCTCTAGCCTCTCCCCGCGTCGAGGAACTCTCAGTCTACCACCCTGCTAGTAGAACTGCTCCTGCCCACCCTCGAGCTCTGTCTGCTCTCTCAACCTGCTTCCTCCCTGAAGCAAACTCCTCAAGATGCCCGTCTCTCTGACATACTCATAGTGATAGGTAGGCTTCTTGGGATGTGGTTGAGGCTTGGGGTTTTTGGGCTTGGTGGTGTTGGGTGTAGACTCTTTGGTGTGAGAGGGTCCAAGTAGAGAGTCAGAGAAGTGTGAAGTTGTTTAGGCTTTGGGATCAAGATGGGCTTCTTGGGTGGAGCTTTAGGTTGTTCTTGGAACACTCCATCCTTGGGTTGACTAGCCTAGAAAGTCTCCGTGAGTGATTCTTCGCATATCACTGCTCAGGAGTCATCTTACTCCACTCCACAGCCCGGCTAATAGCACTCTCAAAATTAGCCTTGGCATAGGTGTAACTTACTGCAAACCACATCCTGCCTCTTGAACTGCTAGATCATCATGCCGAGTTGTGGCTCTCTGCACTCACCCAACTCAGGATCTAACGGAGGTAAAAGTTCTCATTCTGAGCATTAGCTAGCTCCTCTCTCAAGGAAGCTAGCACCATCCACTTGAGACAAGCAGATCTCACACTCTCTGTAAACTGGACAAACTTCTCAGCTTTTAGCTTGATCAGCTCCAATCTCAGGGACAAGAAGTTCTCACAAACAATGGGTGGAACTGACAGTGTCTCAAGCTCTAGCCTAGTTTGCTCTAGTTCAGCTCTGACTCTCTCCAGCTCTCCCAATTGCTCATCACCCTTAGCTCTCAGCTCAGCTAAACTAGCTAGATGGATGGGCAGTGTTCATAGGGCACGACGACAGTGGCTTAAGCATCTTTTAGCTCCAGCTGAGCGCTCTCAAGCTCAGTGGCCAAAGCGTCTCTCTCATCTACCCTCTTGCGTACCTGGACTTTAGAGTCGTTAGGTCACACAGTAAAACCTCATAGTTAGGCACTCACTGCTACCACCCAAGCAAGGGGAAGAAGATAGACTCTCAATCCTGCCATTGGCCACGGCAAGCTCACTCTAAAGCTCACTCTTGACGGTTCTCTTCAAGTAAATCGACGACTTCTTTTCATAGGAGGATACCTTTTCATCGTCATCATCGTCGTCATCGGAGTTATCGAGGGATCCCTTCTCTTCCTTATCCCCAAGAGCCATTGAGCAGAAGCTCTTGTGGGATCTTCGGCGGTGGTGCGAACGGCTCTTCGGCTTGTCCCCGAAGGCCATGAAGTAGAGGCCCGCCGGATCGTCTTTGTCCTTCCCCTTCCTGATCATGATCTCCTCATCACTTGAGCTTGATGAAGAGGAAGAAGATGAAGACCTCTTGAGTAGATTCTCTCCATCTCGGTGAAGAAGGCCTTGTCTCGCTTCTTGTTCTCATGTCGGTAGTCCTTTAGGGCCTTTCGAAAGAATCTTGTCTTGGGCTTGCCCTTTGTGAAGGTGGGCCTGTCGTGCTTGCAGGAGTTGTAGGAGCCACCACCGGTACCCTTCTTGTGACCAATCTGCTTTGGGCAGTCAGCGATAAAATGACCTAGATCACCACACTCAAAGCATCCGGATTTTATGCCGTGTCTTTTGAACTTTCGCTTATCATAGACACGATGCACCCGGTTGTTAAACAGACACAAATCATCATCTCCTAGCGAATCAAGCTGGTTTTCATTTGATGAGGACATCACTTCACATGATGCACACATGCACCACCATGATACACACATGCACCACCATGATACACACATGCACCACCATGATACACGCATGCACCATCAACCTACAATTCAATTACAAGGACCAATCACACGTGGCCGTGCCCGTCACTTGAACCATGAGGATAATTCTTTCCTTACTAACTATGTTAATATTTGTTTGGATGGGATGCTACTGAATACTAGTGATATTTTGTTGCTTAGGAACATGGGAGATGGAATAGGAGAGTTGGAGTTGAAGACGGAGTCGCACGGATGATATGAAGTCAAGAATTCGCTGGTTCGGACTACATCAACCACCATGCAGCAAAATGGGCATAACTTCCTCATACGAAGTCCGATTGGCGCGTTCTTGGACTTTTTGGAAATATAAGAGAAGACGGATCTTTTGACGTTGGTTTCGCCTCATTTGGAGTCTCGAGTCGTCCTGTGTGACTGAAACAGTCCTGCGTGACAGAACTGGGCCGAGTTGGACCTTGTACTGAGTTGGTGGCCGTGTTGGCCCATAGTCCGAGTCGTGTGCGCCTCCTACATGGTGCCCACACCTTATATATTCACAACAGCCGTCTTTAGGATTAGGTTTGCTTTGTTTGCATCTACACTTGAGTGTTTAAATCCCGCTCCTGCACCGGACCGATTGGCTGCTGCATCAGCGTTTGTGAAACCTCTCCTCATCATAGTTCATCTGTGATTTGGCATTCGACTTGTGTTCTTCCTGTTTTTTCTTGTGTTCATGGGTTCGCTTACAGGAACTAGCCTTCGTGGCGGGGTCAATCGCGCCCTGCGTGGTTGATAACCGACGGAGACAGTGGGGTAGCGATTGCAAGGTTTTGATCCACCGGACCGGAGCCTTAGATCGTCAACGTCGAGATTCTCCACCAATCCAAGTTATCCTTACCTAGCGGAAGATCGGGACCAATCCCCCATTAGTTGGTATCAGAGCTCAGATTTCCCATTAGGTAATCTCGATCTTCTTTTATTTTTACCTAGAGTCCAGAAAACCCTAAAAAAAATCCCCACCGACAACCCCTTTGTGCCTTGCGATTTTAATTTTAGTTTTTAACTTTGTTGAGTTTGTGTTCTTGGGCGAGTCTTGTTGCTGGTTTAATCCCCCCTTTGTATCGTTTGAGTAGTAGTTGATCTTGTGTCTCAAAAAATTCCCCACCCGAAAACCCCCTCCACAACCCTACTCGTTTTCCACATCGAGTCCTTGTGACCCCCTTCGGTAAAATAGGCATAACTTTTCGCTCGTTTGACAGAAAAATCTGAAATTTTTTGAGCATCTTCTTGACCCAATTAGAATTGCCAAAAAAAATCAGGAAGATAAAGAAAAACATTGGTCAATGTTTTTGCACGCCGTTCAGCGAACTTGTTGAATTTCTGTGAACCACATCCCACCTCAGTTGCAGGTGCCAATTTTCTGTGAATTGCCAGCTAAGATGGAAGGCTTATCTTCTTTCTCATTAGATTAGTCTTTTACCATTTTAGCCCTATTAAGGGTACCGAATAGTTTCCACTATGTCGGTTGTAATAGAGGGGTAAAAAGGTCTTTTCCTTAAGGTTTTGGCCTATAAATACCCCCCGTTTTACCCTGTAATGAGGATCGAATACTGAGTTATTCAATACACATCTTCGAACTGTTTTCAGCTATTATCCACTTCGGAGGCTTGAAATAGTTTACTTCACAAACACTTCGTTTGTTAGTTTCTAATCTTTAGAAACCTGTTAGCGTAATCTTTTACGCCAACAGTTGGCGCCGTCCGTGGGGAACTTAGTCCAAAAAACTTCGTTCTCTTCCAAGTTCCCAAAACATGCCTCCCAAGCGGAGTTCAGGTGGTAGTCGTACTCAGAGGTCCCCTCGGACCTCCGGAGTAAGATTTCGAACACAGTCGAGGTCGGAGGATCTTCGGCAATTCCTCCACCTCAGACCCCCGAAGGGATTCCCCTTCCTCGAGCATAGTGAGTTCCTCCCCCAACTCCATCCATACTTCCGCCAACCGGAGTCCCTCTTCCACCTTAGATTCCGCTTCAGACTGACGTGTACAGTTCTCAAGACCTGGAAGGTCCTTCCGGAGGAGATGAAGATGGTCTTGGCGATATGGCCGCCCAAATGGCCAGACTCCAAGCTGGTGAGGTGGAGGCAAGAAGCCGTAGATAGGCTTCATTCTCAGGCCACCCCGGTCATTCCCGAAGTGCCCCAAGACGACGAAATTCCTTATGCTGAAGCATTGGAGAACGCTTCCTTCGACAGCGACTCTCCGCTACATCCCGAGCTGCAAAAAGTGTGCTTCGATCTTAAGTTTAAAACTTTGAAGCTCTGCAAATATTCTGGAGACGAGGACCCTGGGAGTTCTCCCGTTCTTATGCATTGGCAATTGAGGTAGTGGAGGAGTGCGAGACACCATGGCCAAATGTTTCCCTCTAGCTCTTGAAGGGGTGGCTCTGCGGTGGTTTTGGTCCCTAAAGCTGGGGTCAATTAGAACCTGGGAGCAATTAAGGAAGAAGTTCATAAGTAACTTCCAGGGTACCTTCGTACCCCCAATGTCCACAGGCAGTCTTTTCCAGGTGAAGCAGCTGCCCGGAGAGACTTTAAGACAATTTTTCAAGCGCTTCGCCCACACGAAGTCACAAATTCGAGGGCTGACTACATCCTCCGTAGTTGATGCAGCTCGAGAGGGAGTTACCCATGCGGGCCTCCTTGATAAACTTCATCGGAAACAAATATCTTCTATTGCTCTATTGATGTCTTATTTCAAAGAGTATGCAAGGTCAGAAGAAGGGTGGCTTCGGAGAACCGCTTCAACTCCGTCAATCCTGCAAGAAGTCAAGTTGGAAGTGAAGACTTCAACACCTTCGCAGGGGCCTAACTTTGAAGTTCAGCATGATAGGCGTCGGGGGAAAAAGCATCCTCGTTCAGAAGTCTTGAACATTGCACCTTCACAGAAATTTGCCCCTAAGACTTCGATAGCTTCGGGATGCAAGACCAGCAGCTGGAGGCCGCTAGGGAAGCCAGCTAGCAAAGCCCAGGCCTTCTTCTACTACGTCCATGCTGAGAATCGAGGTCACGCAACTGATGCGTGCAAGTCTATACTCTCTTTAAGAGGCGAGTACCTTTAAAGAACCTCGGGTCGAGGCACTACTGACCGAGTTCCTTTTGAGGTGCGTCCGGAGCCTGTCTAGGCTGTGGCACGTATAGACAACTTCGACCCTACAAGGCAACCTCCGGTGGTCAATATTATGCCACCTCCGAAGCAGGAAGATGGTCAAGATTGAGGGAAAAGAGTAGTCCTCCCCATTTCTGGAGGAGGCACTCTTGGTGGTATGTCAAAGAGGTAGAGAAGAGGATATGTCCGAGAAGTGGGCCATATTGGAACTTCTTCGTCCGTAGCTGCCATGCCTGAATAGTCCCATGTGCCAATATCTTTTTCCGTAGATGATGCAGTTGGCATAAAGTTTCCACATGTAGATCCACTTGTCATCACTGCCGACATAGCAGGGATTGAAGTCCGGAGAGTACTAATTGACGGACGGAGTTCAACAGATATTATCTTCATCCAAGCCACTTCGTATGAGCTACTTCTCTGATAATCTGGCAGAATAGACTCCCCCTGCAGTATGGGCTCCAGAGAAACCAAGTGAAGGAATTTGGACCGTATACTCCGATGGAGCTTTCCAAGCATCTGGAGCAGGTGTCGGAGCGGTAATAACTTCGCCTTCAGGGCAAAGAGCAATGTACTACGCAAGTCTCAACTTTAAGTCCACCAATAATACAGCGGAGTATGAAGGAATTTTGTTAGGACTTCGAAAGGCACGTTCTTTGGGGGCTACAAGGGTTGTTATTAAAACATATTCTCAAATTATAGCAGGGCACGTGGATAAGAGTTTCCAAGTTCATCATCCACTGCTTGCAATATATTTAGAAGAGATTCGTAAGATTGAAGCAGCGTTTAAAGGGATTTCCATTCGATGTATACCTAGAGCTGAAAATATGCAAGCCGATACGTTGGCAAAATCTGCAGCTGGATCTATGGACATTCCAGAAGAAGCTTTTTACGAAGAGCTCAATTCACCTTCGGTAACACAGATCCCTTCTGCGGAAGTTCTTTGCATTCCAAGTATAGATTGGCGGAGTTCAATTATGGAATTGCTACAAGGAGAACCAAATTTGCCTGAAGGGCCATAGCTTTCGAGGTTAAAGCTCAGAATTCGAAATTATCATATAATCAACGGTATTCTATACAAGGCCGGAGTATGTTCCCCTCTGCTCCGATGTATATCTCAAGCCAAAGGTCAGGAGATTCTCCGAGAAATTCATGAAGGACTTTGTGGTAGCCATCTGGCCCCTCGAGCTTTGGCTGGAAAAACACTTCGCCAGGGGCTTTATTGGCCTACAATAGTAGCTGATGCGGAGAGCCTAGTCCGCACGTGCCAAGGTTGTCAATGGATGGGAAGAAGAAGTCACCGTCCGCCAACAACTCTTCAAGTAATTGCCCCAGTTTGGCCCATGGCCAGATGGGGAATGGACCTTTTTGGCCCCTTCCTAGTAGCAAAAGGAAATTTAAAATTCACAGTGGTAGCAATTGAGTATTTTTCCAAGTGGGTCGAAGCAGAGCCCCTCACAACTATCACTTCGAATAATGTACAAAAAATTTTCTGGAAAAATATTATATGCCGGTTAGGAGTGCCTCGGCAGCTCACATTTGACAATGGGACACCGTTTGATGCAGATCCCTTCAGGAAGTTTTGTGAATATCTTGGCATACAATTATGCTTCGCTGCAGTGCGTCATCCTCGGTCTAACGGAGCTGTTGAAAGAGCCAATGGTAATATCTTGTCAGGGTTGAATCGAAGAATAGTAGGATTGGCAAAAGGACTGTTGACTAAAGAGCTCCTAAAGATTTTATGGTCCATCCGGACCACTCAAACAAGGTCTACAGGTTTCACTCCTTTCAGACTTTTATTCGGAGATGAAGCTATGACACCAACGGAGCTTAAAGGAGGATCCCTTCACAGCACCGAACTGGAAATAGAAGTAGAAAGTCAAACTTCGCTTGATTTAACAGAAGAAACAAGACTTCGAGTTGTCGCCAATTTGTCAAAGTATTAGCAGCAGACAAAGACTTGGTTTGACCCGAAGGTTAAGCTTAATGAACATAAGCTGGGTCATCTGGTTTTGCGAAGCATTATAGCACCAGGGAAATTAGGGAATAAGTGGGAAGGTCCATACATAATTCTCCGCTCAGGACGCCCTGGTTCTTTTAAGCTAGCTAATTTAGAAGGCGAAGAGTTAAAGCATGCCTGACATGTGGAGCACTTAAAGCGATATTTCACATAGGGGCTCCTTGTAATCATTTGTAAACACCTTCTAAATTAATAAAGTTCATGGTTCAAATAATGCCTACCTCCCAAACACTTCCTACTTTTAGTGGACGCACTGGAAGAACGAAGTTGGCTATGAGGGAAGTGTCATTAATTTGAACCAATTTTTTGGACTTCGAACCACTGGTTCGAAGCTTCCGACGAGGTGGGAAAGTCACTGAAAAACGGATTCCAAGCCACTAGATTGAAAGCATCCGTAAAAAGAGTCGAAGGAGACCAAACACTGCGAATTCCAAGCTCCAGCTAGAAAGCATTCGTAAAAAGAGTCCAAGGAGACCACTGCGAATTCCAAACCACCGGTTTGATAGCATTCGCAAAAAGAGCCAAAGGAGGCCAAACAAAACAGAGTTTGAGCTGATAAGCTTTGAATATCTGTAAAAAGAATCGAAAGTGACCAATCGTTTTTGACACTAAGGTGTCCGAGAATTTAGTCCGAAGTGACTAGTTTCAAACAAAAGGTACTAAGTTACCAGTGTTTATACTCCAAGTAGTCGAAAACATTTTGGAGATTTTAATTAATCTGTAAGTTGCTGAGGGACTTCGAACCTCCCAAATTGTACTCCTAAGTTTTTTTCTTTGCGCCTAACCATCTTCGATTACACTTCAAAGTTTCTTACGCCCAAAGAGGGGTTGGGAAGTAAGGAGACAATTTTGAAATCTTAATCTTTATTATTTGAACATATTACATTACATCACGAAAAATCCGTGTCTATACCGAGAAGGAACCGAAGACCCCTTCGATCTCTAGAGCTACCACTAAAGCCAAAATGACTAGTTCCAGAGCCGGGAGTCCTGATAACTTTACGTTTAATTCTTCTCCCTCTCTTCGAAGCTCGAAAATCTTTTTGTTCCTGTTGAAGTTCAGCCGAAGTCACTCGGGGCTTCTTTCCCAGCTCTGAAGTTCTTCAGGCTTCTTTCCTTGTTCTTCAGCAATACTCTCATCTTCGGACCATTCAACGTCTTTAGAAGATGAAGCTTCCAAGTTAACTTCTTTTTCTTCCTCTTTAATATAAGATAATATATCTTTACATATTTTGGGTGCAATTGTACCGGAGCTTTCTCGAGGAATCAAAAATCGAGGTCGTTTGTGAAGTTTTAAAAGATCGGAGGTAGCCCATAGCAGGCGGAGTTCTTTGTGTAACATTTAATACTTCGATATCATCCATACGAGGTCGAGAACCCTAAAAACACGATAAATAAGTTTTCATTCATAATATATGAATGAATAATTTTTACATATTCGGACCCCTAAAAAAAACTAAACCTGCGGGTCCAGCGGAGGCTGGCTGCTCGAAGCTTGAGACCAAGCTTGTTTTTGGCGATGCCCTTCATCGATCCAAGCCTTGATCGCTGTTCGACCTTCGGCTCTCCATGAAGCTTGGAAGGCTTGCCAAGCTGCGGCCACATCTTCGGAAGGGTTTAGTAGTTGGTTGTCGTCAAAGGTAATGGGAGCCGCCCCCGAATCTGGTGCTACTGATAGCCCTAGATCTTCGTAGTAGCGAAGTACTCTAAGAGCAGCTCCTTGGCTGGAGATTTCTCCGTACGGAATACCCGTTGTCTTCATCATCTTCACTGCTCCTTGGATCATCTTTAGCCGTCACAGTAAGGGGACGTTGTCACTCGAAGGTAGTTTCCAAAGAGTACCGAAGTACTCTAGAACACCTAAAAGATTATTCATGACCTTTGCTGCTACCTTCTCCGACTTCTCTTTATCTTCAATTAAGGCATCCCTTGACGAAGTTAGCTCATCTACCACAGCGGATAGTCTAGCTGCCTCCGTAGCCAAAGAACTCTTCTGGCTAAGCAGGTTGCTGGCTTCCTCCATGGCTTTAGTCTTCTCCTCTTGAAGCTTAACCAGCTCAGCCCCCGCCGTGGCATGCTCTGCCCGCATTTTCTCTATTTCAGCCCGAAGCATGATTTGTTCGGCTTTGAGCTTCTTATTTGCAGCCTCCAGACCAAGTCTGGCCCTCCTCTCCACTGCAACCATCTCGTCTAAGCTGGAGATTCGAACTTCGGAGCCTTCAAGACTCCTCTAGAGAGCAGTAATCCTCTCCTGAAGACGAAGGCTTCCTCGCTCGTTCGAGACGGCTGCAGCTCGAGCCAGGACTATTTGCTGCGAAGAGAAAAATCAAGGTGAGGAATTTTTCATAAGTCGAAATTAATATTGTTTTGCAGATACTTCGTACCTGGTATGCTTCCCGTTCCAAGGTTGCGTTCAGCTCCGAGCCCTCAGCTTCGCTAAGTATGGCTACTAAGTCCATTTCCCCAAATTTGCGGTTAGCTCGATCCAAATGCTCGAGCATGGCCCGAAGTCCGGTCCTTCGCTCCAGAAAAGGAGCTAGGAGGGGGAGCATGGACAGAGCCCTTTGATCGTCTTCATTCGGCGAAGGGTCAGAGCGTTGCGCTGCATCTTTGGAGACCTCAGTGGACTGGCCCCCCTCCATAGATTGATCTCCGTATGTTGATTCATACGGAGTTAATCCTGAGTTCGGAGCAGGAAAGGGGTCCATTTTGCCTTTACCTTTTCAAGGTCCCATTTGCGCAACTTCTAGAACCGACCCCAGAGATGTCGAGGTCCCCGAAGCAGTATTCATGGGAGGAGTTACCTCCATGGGAGCGGACTCTGCCAAAACAAAGGTATTATATATTGCATAATTTTGCAGGGTGAAGAAAAAGGCGGTTCAAGTGAAGTATACCTCCGAAGTCCTGTCGGCGGATGAGTACAGGGATACTCGGAGGGTCGAAGGCCACTTCAAATTCATCATCGGACTCAAAGTTTGGAACCGAAGGATTGACTGTCGGAGCCTCCCTTGGAGCCACAGCTACCACTTCGTCCGAAGTCAAAGCTTGTTCAGCAGTAACTTCGACTCCGCCTTCAGTAATAGGGGCTTCTTGATGCAGCGAGTCAGGTTGGACACTTGAGGTCCCAGCCTGTCCTGAGCTACCTGGAGCATCTGGCACACTTGGTGCGTCGCTAGTCTCTACAGCATTTGCCTGTGCTTCATATTCGGCAATTAGGTCCACGAGGACCCTTCCCTCATCTTCAGATGAATCGGAGGGCGAAGCCACAGGTCTTGGAGGAGCCACATTCTTCGACTTTTGAGCTAGTTTTTTCACTGGGGTCTTGGCCAGAGCCGAAGTCCCAGCATCCGCTTTCCTCTTCTTTGGCCTTTGCTTAGAAGGCACCTAGTCAGGAAGAGGGGGGCTGCAACTCCATGTACGCCCCATACTCGGTTGAGTCGCTCCCAGCTGCCCACTATCTTTTTTCTCCACTCTTTCTCGGCCGGAGTTGGAGCTCCCAGAATCTTCTCCGAAGCTCGAATAACTTGCTCCGAAGTCATAGGGGCTTGAGAAGCTGAAAGATAAGTTTGCATTAGTCATTTGATCAAACAATCGTATATAAAACATGTTGTTTTTCAAAGCTACCTTCAGGGCTCGAGTTCGAAGAAAATTTTTGGAGTCCACCTTCTGGATCCTCTTCAAAGGTGATAGGCCAGTTGGCCATTAGAGGTGGAATTTGGAGTCGGATGAACACCTCTGCTAAGTCCCGCATGCTCATGCGACGACTAATCCTTTGGAGCAGGCTAAGGTGAGCTTCGAGCTGGCCGGGGTCTGGGTGAACTTGGGCTTCTCTTCAGAAGTATATGACTTGCAGAGGTCCGCCCAGACAGCTACCTGCTCCAACTTCGGCATAGAACCACTAGAGGATCCAATCTATGTACCATCTGGCGTTGATGGCTTTCGCTGGAAATTCACTACAAGAAAATAGGAAATTTTCGTCGGCAATTTTAATTTCCGTCGGCTTTAAGAAAAGCCGATGAAAGTTAATTCACTTCCGTCGCTGGAAATTATTGCAGTTGGAATTCGTCCCGGAGTCTGAAGTTGATACTGCCGAATGCTACTACAATTTTCTCCCCTCCGGAGCCTTGGTAAGTTTTTGGTTGGAAAGATGCCCTCTGCAGTGCTGCAAAAATTTCTGCTCTTCCTTCGCAACCTTCAGCTCGTAGCGCCCATTCGAAGATGGCCAAGCACCTATTGCATTCGGAGATAGTTGAGGAAGGGTAACATGAAACAGATCCAATACCTCCGATAGGAAGTCCGTTGCTGGGAGTCCTAACCCCGCTTCGAAGAAGGCTTCGAAGACCACAACTTGTCCAGGCCTCGGTGAAGGGATGGCCTCCTTTCCAGGTTTCTGGATGATGACCTTCGAGCTAATCTTCCCCTCTACCACCGCTGCGATTGTCTCCCTCTTGAAGGTAGATGGCCCCAGTTTATAAGACTTGTCCGAATACTTCAAAGATGCTAGGAGGAGATCGTGAGGACCGATCTGTTGGGGATTCCCCGCCGGAGCCGCCACCGCCGCTTCTACCACCACCACCGGAGCCGCCGCTACCGCTCCTGGCGCCGCCGCTGTTGACAAGGAAACGTGCCTCCGCACTTGGGTCAGTCCGGCGATCCAAAAATGCACGGATACTTAGGGATGGGCCTAAGCGTGACGTAGCACCGATGCCGCGTTCCGACTACCCTTAATAGTGATAAGGGGGGTTGAGTCGCCAGGCAACCAGATTACAAGAAATAATCCAATTAGCCGAAAGATATAGGTTAAACTGAATAAAATCAGAAAACCAGTCGGAATCCTCCTGGTTCGAAGTCTGTAGCGAAGGGTGCGCCGAAGGGTACCTTCGGCGTTTGGTGCGAAGTGCTCCGCCGAAGGGTGCTTCAGCGTTCGGACTGATCTGGCCGAAGGTAAACTCCGAACGGATCTGGATACGGTGATCACCTCCGAACAGCGTGGTTCAGCGTGCGATCTCCGATGCAGCGAAGTATAGAAAAGTGACATGAAGGCTACGCGTAGATGCAACTTCGTCCCGGAGTGTAGTCGTGCCGAAGTCCATCACGACGAAGTATGGTGCGGAGCCTGTTGTCGAAGCCTGCGGACCTGTCGAAGGGCGCCCTAGGGACCTCCGGAACCAATCTCTAAGCTTTGGACACCTTCGGCGAAGGGGCTCCGAACGTGCGAACATGCAACAAAGATGATGCGAAGTACCAATTCGGCCTTAGGACCGAATCTTGCGAGGTGTTGCACGGGTGGCGAAGGTAACAATCTATTACGCAGATTAGCAGATACTTCACAGGCGAAGTAACAAGGCGATAGCAATCTGTTACGTAGATTAACAAGGACTTCACGGGCGAAGTACCAAGGCTTACCACTGTTCCGTAGTGGCGGACGGAGGGCTTCAAGGCAAACCCACGAAGAGGTACAGAAAAGTAAAGCTAAAGTAAAGGTACGATCAAAGCATGGCTTTGGTTTTGTTTGTGTTGGGGGGGTCCTCTACGCCGGCCAGGCCTCTATATTTATAGAGGGTTAACTCTATTATAATCTGCTATTAATCCGGCCGGATAGGGATAAAGCATGAGCTGGCAACGCGTCAATCTCTATCTCTATCGAGGTGGGCTTCGGTCAGGCCCACCGAGGCCTGCTCCTCGGGCCGAAGCTTCGATAGTGTGGGCCTCCGAAGGTTCCCGAAGCTTCGGCAGTGTGGGCCTCCGAAGGTTCCCGATGCTTCGGCAAGCGTGGGCCTCCGAAGGTTCCCAAAGCTTCGGTAGCGTGGGCCTCCGAAGGTTCCCAAAATTTCGGCAGCGTGGGCCTCCGAAGGTACCGAAGCTTTGGCAGTGTGGGCCTCTGAAGGCTTCTTGGTCGAAACCCATGGGCTGGCTGGAGACCTTCGGAGCCCGTATCTCGATGGGCTTTGGCCCCGTAGGGCTTCGGTCAGACCCTAGACATGTGTATTTTCGGCCCAAATCACCAAAAATTGATATTTTGATAATCTAGCCATTAATGCCATTTTTTGTATCAACACATGCCCCCCTGCCTTTTAGTGAACTAGTGAACTAAAAGCATAACGAGCTTGAGATGATACTGTTCATATCGGCTTTTTGACATTTTATGACGTTTGCCACACACTCGGGAAGTATCTTTTTAAGTACCTACCATTCAAAGCCCTTCGAAATCGCTCTCCCTGCAGGGATTCCAACACGTATGTGTTTGCGGGACCGATTTCGGCTACCTTAAGAGGACCTTCCCAACTAGGCGACCATTTCCCAAATTTGGGACTTTTCGTGCCTAAAGGCAAAATCGTCTTCCATACCAAGTCTCCTATTTGAAACAATTTTGGTTTAACCTCTATGGCTTCTAAAGCTCTTAGTCTCTTATCGGTCACTTCCTCCAGATTGTCCTTCAGAAGAGCTTCATATTCATTGACCGATAAACCGTCTTGCTTCAGTACTCTTAAAGAGCCAAGATCTACCTCTACAGGCAGAACGACCTCTTGTCCATATACTAACTCAGTAGTCACATGCCCGTGCTTTGCAACGGAACCTTATTCTTAGTCACAAATATCTATTTAAAAAATGACATTTATTTAAACATGCTTAGTAATGTTACAATGAAAAGAAGCAATGATTATTCTTATCGAAAATAAATCATAAATACAGATTCAATTATCACCAACAAAAACATAAAAGTCTTTCCCATTTTCTACTTCCCATTTCCTACAATGTCTCAATCAAAAGCGAAATTATTTCTGATTACCAAAAAGGGCCAATCCAGCTAGTCCATTTCGAAAGATCAACAATAATACTCTTGATTCACAGTTGATTATTAGCACTTATAAGTATAAATAGTTGTAAGTTGATCTAAACTCAGCAATTCTCATATCAAGCAAACTAATGTCATTTAACCAAATTAGAAATTGCATTACACAAACATTATAAGGTTAGGGCATTTTTAGTAAACTGCAATTCCATTTAACCAAAAAAATTTTATTGAATTTCTATTGGCATCCTAACAACACAACTCCAAATGTATTATGGCTCCATAAATCACCCATTATGGGTCTAGGTGGACTCCACCTATCGGAAAGAAGATATAAAACAATCAGAGAGGGAGTTGATGATGATAAAAATAAAAAATCTATTCATTAACTCATTAGTAATTAGAAATCACGATCGGACTAAAATAGTGAGATGAATCCTTGGTGAACCCATGAGACAAATCAAGAAATGAAAGTTACATCTGCCACCTAAATATAAGTAGCCACTTCTAAATCATTGTGACATAATGTCCTCATCTTGCGGTGGCACTAATCCAATAACTGATAATTCTATCCACTCAAGTAACACTATCCAATAGAGAATGCGAAAATTAAACACGATTGATATCTTCATTACCATCTTGAACAATTTTTTCAAAATAAATTCAATGCTCAACTATGATTGTTACCATCTTGACTAAATTTTATAAAATAAATTCAATGCTCAATCCGAAATGAAGAACATAAGTTAACTTACTTGTGTCCATGATGTATACATCTGGCAGCTATTTTTGCCATCCCAACATCTATACCTAAACCAAGAGGAACATAATGTTCTTCAAAAGTGATGGTACTGAGAAATGATAAGGAAAATTGTATAAAATGAAATGCTTACATAGCATTTTTCGTTTTTCTATGGCTAAAGTAGTAGCAAACTCCCGGGGTGACCATAAATCACCAAAGCCGATTAGTTCTAACCATTATCAAATATCCGGATATAATGAAATGCAGGTGTTTCTAAGGTCACAAACCCTGCTGCTATTTTTCTTTTTAATAAAGGAACATTTAGGTTGTGGCTTATTGTACCCATCCTAGCCTCAGCCTCCTAGTGAGGCCACCGCCATAGGTCTCCGTCTCCAGTTCTTGGCCGGTGTTGCCCGTGGGCACCGTCACCTCCGGTTGGCAACCTTGGTCCCCTAGCTGCATTGGAGAGCATGAAAAGCATTGCAATGGCAGACAGTACCAACTGACCAACTCCCAAGCTTATCGATCAAAGAAACGAAAAGGTGGATTTTGGACCGAAAAGCATCGATCAAAGAAACGAGGGTGGGGTTGTTTCTTCTTACCGGCAATCTTCTGGGTAGGGGGCGGCAGCCGGGGTAGGGCGATGGGGGCACCGTGTGGAAGGAAGGGGGAGAGGCAGGATGGGGCTAGGGCATTGGGGGCACCGTGCGGAAGGAAGGGGGAGAGGCAGTGACAGGGCTGGGCAGGGCGGTGATGTGGTTGGGTCGCAGGGGGTACAGTGCGAAGGGGAGGGGAGAGGCGGCGATGGGGCTAGGTGGGGGGCGGCGACAGGTATGTGGCGTATATGCTGTGGGTGGGTGGGGGCGAAGTGCTACTGGGTAGGTTAGGGAAACCATCCTCTTGCGTGGGGAGAGAGCAGTTGCATGCTGTGCTACGTGCGTGGGGCAGTTGCCAGTGCGCTGCGCATGGGGAGGGGAGGGGATGCGGACGGACAATTGACTTGACGCTTTTATATAGTAGATATATGGACTGACCTTGGTGGCACCGTGCTTCGCAATCCTACAAGCCCATAACGCCTCGGAAAGCACCTCATGCCACCTTTTAGGAAATTCTTCAATTTTCTTCTTGATAAGCTTAATCACGATTTTATTACTAGACTCGGCCTGACCATTGGCCTGAGCATAGTAAGGTGAAGAGTTTATTAACTTAATGCCATACTATTCGGCAAAGTCCCTTACTTCTTTTGAAACAAATGAACTACCTTGGTCCGTAGTAAGAGTTTGAGGGATGTTTAATCTATGTATGATGTGCTTTAAAATAAAATCACGTACCTCGTTATGGGTCATGTTCTTGAGAGGTACGGCCTCGGTCCATTTGGTGAAGTAATCCGTTGCCATCAACACGAATCGATGCCCTTTTGAGGAAGGAGGATAGATCTGGCCGATGAAGTCTAGACCCCAACCTCGAAACGGCCATGGCTTAACAATAGGATTGAGTAATGAGGCAGGAGCTAATTGGATGTTGCCAAACTTCTGACACGCCTCACACCCTTTGTAGTACTTGAAGCAATCTTCAGTCATATTCGGCCAATAAAAACCCGCTCTTTTGAGCATCCAACTCATCTTTTGGGCCGACTGATGAGTGCCGCAAAGCCACTCATGGACTTGTCCTATAGCTACCTGGGACTGCTCATGGTCTAAACACTTCAATAGCACTCTGTCAATGGTTCGGCGGTACAATGTGTTGTCTACCAACACGACTTTGAACGCTTGTCGCCAAACCTTCCGATCAACCCATCGTGTAGGGTCTTTCAAATACTGGACGATTGGGATTCTCCAATCGCCCTTACAGATTTCAGATGGCTTTGCTGGCTCACCTTCTGGAAAAACCTCTAAAACACCGACTTCGGGGTGCCCCCCGAGCCATTTTAGCTTCTGCCGAAGCCCGGCCGAAGTGTCCGCTCAGAGTGTGCTGGGTCGAAGCCCTTCGGAGGGTTCAGACCCTAGAGAGCCTTCCCCGTCTAAGAGACTCCGGACTATAGGCTTCAGCATGCCAGACCCCTCGATGGGTGGAGCACTCCGATCCGGGAGCTCCATCATTCGGTGGACTTCGGCGACCTGAGGGCCTCGACCCGAAGGGTATGCCTGTCCAGCGTCACTGGCTTCGGCAATGAGACCAAACATCAGCTTTTTCAACACAGAAAATTTCCCTCTCCTAAGTTGGTAGCCAGATGCTTGCTGAGCCAAATCATTAGCGATTGAATTGGCCTCTCTTGACACGTTAGATATTTTGAAATCATCAAAAGTAGCAACTATGTCTAGGCACTTGTCTAAGTAGCTATTCAGCAAGCCATTAAAACATTGAGCATTCTTGGCTACTTTTTGCACTACTAATAATGAATCACCGTACGCGTGAACATGCTTAGCGCCTACAAACTCTAATAGTTCAAGGCCTAGCAACAAAGCTTCGTATTTGGCTTGGTTATTAGTGGAAGAAAACTCTAGTCGGGCCGAGGTCTCAAACCACATACCATTAGGTGATATGAGAACCACTCCAATACCCAAGCCATTCATGCAAGCTGAACAGTCAAAATAGATTTTCCATGGCACTACCTCAACTAGAGCGATAGAATCACTCCAGCTAGCATCTATGTGATGATCGACTATGAAGTTAGCCACGACTTGGCCCTTCATCGCCCTTAAGGCTCGTAGGACAAATCGTACTCAATCAACGTGTAAGCCCACTTTCTGATTCATCCACATAGAATCGGCTTTTGTAACATGTGCTTTATAACATCGGTTTGGCAAACAACAACACATGTGGTGGAGAGAAGATAATGCCGCAGCTTGGTGCACGCGTAATAAAGTGATAAACATAATCGCTCCACGAATGCGTACCTGGTTTCGGCGTCCAGCAGGCGGCGTCTTAGAAATGTGACGATGTATTCCTTCCCCTCCACCTCTTGGGTCAGCGCGGCTCCAATTACGCTCTCTTCAGCGGCGATGTATAGCCGAAACGGAATCCTGGCCTTGGGTGCTCTCACCACGGGCGATGATGACAAACATTCTTTGATCTTCTAAAAAGCACTTTGCTGACTTGCCCCCTAGTGAACTCGGCTTCATTTTTTAGCCGGAGTATGTGGACAAAGGCATCAATCTTGCCGGACAAGTTGGATATAAAACGACGCAAATAGTTCAACTTGCCTAACAACTTTTGCACATCTTTCTTGCATGTCGGCGCTGCAACGTTCCTAATCTTCTCAAGTCTCTTAGGATCAATATCTACACCTCTCTCATGAATCATAAAACCTAAGAACTTACTTGCCGACACGCCAAAAGCACACCTGAGTGGGTTCATCTTCAACCCATACTGCCGCATCCTATCGAAAGCAACCCTCAAATCGGCTAAATGGTTTCCCATGGCGTCCGATTTGACCACGACATCATCGATGTAAACTTCTAACATGACTCCTAACAAGTCGTGAAAGATCAAGTTCATAGCGCGCTGATACGTGGCACCAGCATTTTTCAACCCAAAAGTCATGACGACCCATTCGAATAAGCCGACAAAACCAGGGCATCGAAAGGCAGCCTTATAGACGTCCTCTTTGGCCATAAAGATTTGATTGTAACCGGCATTGCCATCAAGAAAACATAGTACCTTGTGTCCTGAAGCATCATTGATCAACATGTCGGCTATTGGCATTGGATACTCGTCTTTTGGAGTGGCTCTGTTCAGATCCCTGAAATCGATGCATACCCGTATCTCGCCGCTCCCTTTCTTCTCTACAGGCACAATGTTAGCAACCCATTTCGCGTACCTGCATGGCCTAATAAATTCAGCCTTAAGTAGCCGCTCTACTTCCTCTTCAACTCGGTCATAGACGGCCGAATTAAAGCGACGGGGAGGCTGTTTATAAGGCCTAAACCTAGGCTTGATGGGCAGCCGATGCTTCACGAGCTCACGGCTTAGCCCTGGCATTTCACCATACTCCCATGTGAAACAATCGACATACGACCGAAGTAACTTTATTACTTCAGCCTTTACATCGGGCTGTAAATGTTGATTTACAAAAGTCGGCCTTGGGATGCTACCATCGCCTATATCAACCTCCTCCAAGGGGTCGGCTGACGCAAAACCCTACCCTAACTTCTCTACTTCGCTAAAGTCCTCGATGGCCTCGGCAATACCGTCTTTACTAGACCGATAATGCTCCACGCGGGACTTTACAAACATGACTACTAATACAAAAATAGCCATGCTACTCCAGCCGACTTTACAGACACTGGTATGAACCGTCCTCTGGATACACTAACAAAGTCGTAATCCGAAAGATCTCTACCTGATAGACACTCTACTTTGTTATGGACGGTGTCAACCAACACATCGGCCAAAGCTACTTGTGCCAAAGTGTCCGCGGGGATGACCTCCACCTCATCGTCGTCCCACTGTACTAAGCACTGGTGTAGGGTAGAGGGGATGCAACAGTTCGCATGGATCCAATCGCGTCCGAGTAACACACTATAGTTACCTTGTACGTCGACGATGAACAACGCTGTTGGCAACGTCTTGTTGCCCACCGTCAACTCCATGGAGAGTACTCCCTTGGCTTCAGAGCTCTCACCGCTGAAACTGTTGAGCACCAAGTTGGTCTTCTTCAGGTCGTCTTCATCCCTGCCATGTTTCTTCAACAATGAATAAGGCATTAGATTAACAGTGGTGCCGCCGTCGACGAGCATCCGGGAAATCGGCTTCCCATCGATGTGACCCCTAACATAGAGGGGCTTTACATGGCATGCCGAGTCCTCGGGCTTCTCGAAGATAGCGCTGCCCGGACCGAGGTTCAACTGAGCGATCTCGGCCTAGTCCCGTGGTGGTGTAAACTCGGCGGGCAATGTGACGATGTTGATGTCCATCGCCTGAGGTGTGGGTCCCTCGGAGATGGGCGAGTAATCATCGTCAACCATGTCATCCTCGTCGTAACTTGGACTAGGAGCCGGGTTGGCCATCTCAACCGGCTTCTCTCTCCATACCTGTTTTGTGGCTGGCCGAGGGCGGATCTCTTCGAAGATAGCGTCACGCTCGTCCTCAGCTACCTTCTCACACATCTCCTATGCCTACAGCCTTTGTAGACGTCTTTTCTATGACTTGGATATGCCCGAAGGAGCCTAAGATGGCTTCGGCTTGGTGCCTGGAGCTACTATTTGACCCATGTTAATTCTGGCCGAAGTGTGCCCTTCGGCCTTGGGCACCCTGTGTTCGAAGGGGGCTTCGCTGCGAACCCCGTTGAACGGATCAGCCTCGTTCGGCCGATTGGACCCAACATCGGTGCAGAGCCCGTCCGAAGCATGAGGCTTACCTCCGTTAACCTTCAGCAGCAAATTCTTTGGGATTGGGACTTCCTGAGATCCAACTCTGATAGTTATGGCTTCGGACTCCCTGGCTTCGGCCTCTGCGTGCTCGCACCCTTCGGCTTCGCTCTGTAGGGCCCGATTCAAAGGTATCACAGATAGTCTGTGGACGATACCCCCTCCGCTGCATTTGTTTGCCCCTGCCATCCATAATACTCCGAAGGAAAACAAGGAATAGGGTTAGTCTGCGGAGGGTACCCCGACCCAGATACGTGCGGAGCCCATGGGGTTCCCGCCCAGTCATACGAAGGAGGCATCAGAGGTTCTACCGGCCTCGCCCACTGTGAGCTGAACCCGTTGCTTGGAGGGTGGTTCATCCAAGTTGAAGGCACCTCGGACCATACTAGCGAAGGGTCCTGCCAGGCCGAAGGTATGTTCGGCCAGTACGGGCAGAAGCCTCCCATCGGAGGAGTCCACCATGGTGCAGGGTTCGGCCATTGGGGGCCGAAGCTGTCGCATGGGGGACCTGACCACTGGGTTTAAGGTTGTCGCACGAGGGGTTCGGACATTGTGGCTCGGAGCCACTGTGCGAAGCACCAGGATACCCCGGCTCGAAGCCCTCGTGCAGAGGGTTCGCAACCTTCGGTCCGAAGGTACCCTTCGAAGGTTTTGGACCCTTAGGCTGTTTTGGCTGAGCGTGCGGGCCTGCTTCTCTGGCCCTCTTCTGATGTTTGTTCAACAGCATGTTATAAGTCACCTTCGGCCTCTTGCGAGCCTTAGCCGAAAGGGTATTGACGTTCTATTTCCACACTCCTACCTCGGGGTTCTTCGGCACGAGTGTGCGAGTGCGTGGTTCCCCAACAATCACTTCTTTCTCACTAGATTAGTCTTTTACCATTTTTGAGAAACCAAGGGTTGGTTTCGGTGTTTGTGATGAGTGATTGACAGGTTTTTACCCTCTGGTTCGAAGGGTACCTCCGAAGGGTGTTCGGAGGTTGGACATCCGAAGGGTATTCGGAGGTGGTCTCACCGAAGTGTGTTTGGTGGTTGGTTGCTTCAGCTGTTGCAGCGGAGTGTGCGTGTCGGAGGGGTCCGACAGTACACGATGACTGGGTGTGTACCGAAGGCCTCGGTACTTTGGGCGGTACACCGGAGTGTGTGCCGGTGGTTGCTAACCCGGAGAGGTCTCCGGAGTACTGGAAACACTTGTCTGTTTGTCGGTGGTGCGCAGGGACTTCGGAGGCGATGGACAGGTTCGCGGAAGGTGAACCTGGGTCAAGCGGGAGGCTTGATGCCAGGGGAGCGGGGAGCTCCGTCACGGTGGCTGCGAAGGGGGTCTGGGTCGGTCCTCGGGTCGAGGTGCGCCAGGTGAAGGCAGAGAGTGCGGAGCGTGGCTCCGGGTGAAGGTACTCCGAGACAAAGTCCTCGGAGGTGAGGCACTTCGAAGGTACTCTGGATGGAGTGACTTCGGAGTTGGATGGATCAAGTCCTCTGCGGAGGCAAGGAGTTCGAAGTGTGCTCCGGAGGGAGACATTCGAAGGTACCCAACGCATGTCTCAGAAGTGGAGGCGCATCGAAGGCATGGTCCGGGTGAGGCTCGTCGAGGAGTGTGCTTGGGGAGAGACACTGCGACGGAGTGCTCATGGAATGCTTCGTGCGGAGGCCTTGGACGAAGGAGGGACTTCGAAGGGTGGTACTCCGAAGGTGGTGCTTCGGAGTGAGGAAGGCTTCGGAGCAAGGCTAGCTCCGGAGTGAGGTTGTCTTGTGGTACTTTGGCCTGCATGGCTTCGGTACACGGACTGACGGAGTTCGAGCTGGGAGTAGCTGCGAAGCCGTGGTGGTCCACTTCGGAGGTGTTGGTGCGAAGGCCCAAGGGCTTTGACGGCTTCGGCTCAAAACCGTCACTGTATCAAAGGCTGTCTTCAGTGAAGCGAAGGCCATCTGGCTCAAGGCTTCTCACCGAAGCTACTGCAACCCTCGCGTGCGAAGGGGGGCTTCAGAAAGGTCAAAGGCTGCAAGTCTGACAGTGTCTGCTCTGCAAAAAGCTGGCGATGTTCCATCTGCAAAGGCTGACAGAGAAGCCTCCAATAATGTTGACTACCTTTTGTACCCCTCAGTTCTGTAGAGACAAAACCAATGTAAACCCTAGGGGTAAAGTAGTCAATTCCTTTGGGTGAACTGTGGACTATAAATATGGGGGCTCGGTAGGTAACATTTAACACTTTGAGCATTTACTGTTGAGCTCCTGTAGCCACACACTTCGTTGTATTCATCCAGAGTTCAATTTTATTGTGTTCCTTGTTCAAGCGGCGAAGCCCTGCTTCCGTGTGCTTTTTGCTTGAGCTCGCTTTACATACCTCGCTAGTTGTAGTGCACCGAAGCCTGTCTAGGCGAAGGGTGTTTTGTGCGTAGTGTGTTTTTCAGTGTGCTGTCGCTCTGTGTAAAAGGAGGCGAGACCTCACTGCTTACTAGCGAAGCCCTGATCGAAGCCCGTTCTGCTTCTTGTGTCGAAGCCCCTAGCGAAGTCTATTAGTGTGCGTTTAGACCTTCGTGTACGAAGCCCAGCACCAGTTGCTGCTGCCAAGTACTTGGTCGAAGTCCTCAGTTGGGTGTCCACTCTTGCGAAGGGTGAAGTGCGAAGCCTGCTCGAAGCACCCTGTGTGCGGAGCCTGCACTGACTTAGCAGAGTAGATTTTCGAGGGTTGTTAGAGGAGCGAAGTCTTCTTGGCTTCGAACTTTTGCTCCTGCGAAGCATGTGTTCGGAGCTGTCAAAGCACCTCCGAACCAGACCTCCGAAGGTAGTGTTCGAAGCCTGTTCCACAGAAGACAGAACTCAAACCGAAGGCTAGTTTTAAGCCCAAAATTTTAAAAGCTCCCATTCACCCCCCCCTGGTCGTCGTTTCCGGTCCAACAATTGGTATCAGAGCAGGTTAAGATCACCAGTTGACCTTAACCGGTTTTGTGATCTATTGGCGACATGGATAGAGGCAGTAAAATTCCTCTGTTCGATGGGACTGATTTTGCATACTGGAAGGTGCGCATGGAGGCTTACTTGCTAATCCAAGGAAATGCAATTTGGGAGATTGTGGACTCACAATACTCCATCCCTGATACTCGCACTACTCAAACAGAAAAAGATCAGTATAATGCCAACTCCAAGGCAAGAAATATACTGTTCATTGGTTTGAGCTGGAGTGAGTTTGATAGGGTGCAGCACCTTAGGACTGCTAGGGAGATTTGGACAACACTCACTATTTTTCATGAGGGCTCTACACAGATTAAGGCCAGGCGCCAAAGCACATACAATCAACAGTATCAGCTGTTTGTGCAGGCACCTGGTGAATCTATAGATGCCATGTTTTCTCGCTTTGATGCGATAGTGAGTAACTTGCGATCCAACGGGACGCTTGCTTACAATGATCATGATAGGGCTATCAAGCTTCTCTATGCTCTTGACCGTAGCATATGGGAAGTGAAGATATCCAGCATTGAGGAGTCTGCAGGTTATGACACATTGACCTGTGATGAGCTCTTCAGCAAGCTGAAGTCCACAGAGATTGCCAAGGCATCTCTTGTTGTGCACAGAAGCTCTTTGCCACAGCCATTGGCATTGGTTTCTAGCACTAGCCGTGGCACCACTGCAGAACCAAGCACATCTGGCACTTGTGTTCTTGCAGATGGTTTTGCTTTGTCCTCCCTGGTCTCCGTCACAAAGGAGTAGGTGGACACTCTGGATGATGATGAGCTTGCTCTCATTGCCAGAAGGTTCACCCGTTTTCACCATGAGAGACGGGATCAGAGGAGAAGTGGTTTTAGTGGTTGCTTTGAATGTGGCGACACCTCTCACATTAAGGCCAATTGCCCTAAGCTCAAGAAGAGAGTAGAGAGTGAGCGCCCCAAATACCACAAAAAGGAGAGGAAGCCTTTTGTGAAGGGCAAGCGCGGCAAGATGGCTAAGAAAGTAGCCAAAGCCGCTTCCAGAGCTTTTGTTGCTGCTCTCAGCGACATCGACACTTCCTCAACTGAGGAGTCGAGCTCTGAGGAGGAGGAGTCCCCAAGGAAGGAGGACAAGAAGGACAAGAAGGGACGAGATTTCTCCGGCCTTTGCTTCATGGCCGACAGCGATCACAGCGGCGATGAGCTTGACTCATCTGAGGTAACTCTATCATCTGACCAGCTATTGATTAAATTAGATGAGCTGAATGAAGTAGTTCTTGGTCAGGATAGATTACTTGTACAAGCCGCTAGAGAAAGAAAAGACCTTAGACTTAGGCTAGAATCTGTTTCTACTGAATATGCCATGCTTAAGTCTAAAGTTAATGATGCTAAATGTGATTCTTGTACCACTGTCATGGGTGAGCTTGCTCAGTTGCATTCTGTACATGCCCAAACTCTTTCTGAGCTTGAGACTGCACAGAAGCAGCTTTTGGAGGTGGATTCTAGACCTCATGATATTATTGAATGCATGAACTGTTCTTTATTACGCGAGAGCATTAATTTACGTGATAAACATGTTCATGATTTGGAGGCTAGATTGGAGAGGGCCGGTAGTTCTAAGGATGTGCAGCCTGTTTGTGACACGTGCATTACCCTTAAGGACCAGCTAGGCACTGTTAGAGAGCGAGCTGAGAACCTCATGTCTGAAAATGAATACCTTCTTTCTGTGGTTAATAAATGCACTGAGGGAAAGGGTAGGATGGATTTGCTCTTGGCCAAGACCAAGTTGTGTGCTGACAGAGCAGGGGTAGCTCTAGGTTTGGGTTTTGAGAGGATTTCTTCAGACGGTAAGACCAAAACTGTTTTTACCTCTCCCACCACCTTAGAGAAAGAGAGAGCTCTGTTAGATACCCCTTCAGCCAAAAAGCCTACCCGACCACCAAAGAAAGCCACGCCTCCTGCCAAGAAAAATCCTCCCAAGAAAACCACTCAGAAAAAGCCCAAGGAGCCTGTGAGAGTTGCTCCTGTGACCCATGAGAGTGCCCCTAGGAGAGTTTTTCACTGTTCCTACTGTCAGCGGGCGGGTCATTTGGTTGGGTTCTGTTTTCGTCGCATCAAGGATGAGCGACGCTCTCAGGCGATGAGTTACGAGGACATGCATTACCCATCTTTAGGTATGCATGAGTCTGAGTTTTACTATCGTCCTGCTTTTGAGGCTCCTCGTGCTTCTCGGAGAGGTTTTGCTCCTCGAGGTGTTCACCATGTTCCATATGGTGGTAGACCTCGGGCGAGTAGCTTTGTACCTCGTCAGAGTAGGAGACCTCGTCATGCTTTTCGATCACTGCATGTAGGTAGACCTCGCACTTTGCATCATTCAGATTATCATGTGCGTAGACCGTCTACTTTTACTGCGCCTACTACTCGTGTCACTCAGTGCTGGATGCCTCGTCATTTTTTCACTCACCCCAGCACTGAGCGATCGAGATATTCTTATCATGTGTAGGCGACAGATCGATGCTTGGAGGGCACGTGTATCATGGACTCCGGTTGTTCGCGCCACATGACCGGAGATGCAGCATGGTTCTCCAGCCTCACCACAACCAAGCAAAGGGAACATATCACCTTCGGAAACAATCGAAGGAGTAGAGTGAAAGGTAAAGGTGTGGTAAGAATTAACTCGAATTTCACTCTCAAAGATGTTGCTTTGGTTGAAAACTTGGGATACAATTTGTTGTCTGTATCTCAGTTGCTTGATGAGGGCTTCGAAGTGCGATTCCATCGCGATACTTCGCAAGTGCTCAATTCTGATGGCGTTGTGGTGTGTAAGATCTTTAGAGTTGGGAGAGTTTTTGGAGCTGATTTTTCAGAGTCATCTGGTTCTTCTCATTGTCTTGTTGCACATTCGACTTCTGAGCTTTGGAAGTGGCATAGGAGTCTAGGGCATATAAGCTTTGAGTTGCTCGCTCGTCTGAGCGCCCTAGGACTGATCCGAGGATTGCCCAAGCTCAAGTTTGAGAAGAATTTAGTTTGCGCTCCGTGTTGACATGGAAAAATGATTGCTGCTTCGCATTCGCCAGTCACCACAGTGATGACTGAACAACCCAGAGAACTTCTTCATATGGACACTGTAGGTCCTTCTCGAGTTAGTTCTTTAGGCGGCAAGTGGTATGTATTAGTTATTGTCGACGATTTCTCTCGCTACTCTTGGGTCTTCTTTCTTGCCAGCAAGGATGAAGTGTTTTCACACTTTCAGAGCTTGGCTTTGAGACTTTTTACTGAACTCCCTGGTGCATTGAAATTCATTCGAAGTGATAATGGCACTGAGTTCAAAAATAGTCTCTTTGTTGACTTTTGCATGGAGCATGGCATAGAACATCAATTCTCTGCTCCGCGGGTTCCTCAACAGAACGGTGTTGTTGAGAGGAAGAACCGCACTTTGGTTGAGATGGCTAGGACGATGCTTGATGAGCATAGGACTCCTAGAAAATTCTAGGCTGAGGCCATGAACACTGCATGTTACATCTCTAACCGGATCTTCTTGCGCTCAATTTTAAACATGACATCTTATGAGCTACGTTTTGGGAGACAGCCCAAGGTTACTCATCTTCGAGTTTTTGGCTGTCGCTGCTTCATCCTAAAACGTGGAAATTTGGATAAGTTTGAGTCGCGATCTTCTGACGGGATCTTTTGGGTTACACTACACATGGTCATTCTTATCGTGTTTATAACTTGGAGACTAACACTGTGATCGAGTCATGTGATGTGACTTTTGATGAATCAACCCCCTCTGTTAGTTCTGCTTTTGAACAGGCAAATGAACACGACATGGAACAGACCTTATTCGAAGAAGAAGGTCCCGGAGAATTCGAGGATGAACCCCTGCTACCCTCGACATCAACCCCCGAAGCCGACCCCGCTTCAACCACTTCGGCACAAGGTCCCGAAGCGACTACCTCAACATCGGTCATCTTGGACCACTACAACGCACAAGTTGAGGGGGAGACTGCATCCCGCCGCGAGGCTCCACATCATGTTCAAAGGATGCACCCTCCTGAGCAGATCATTGGTGAGCTTGATCAAAGGGTAACACGTTCTCATGCTCATTTCATTGATTCAACTTTTGTTGCTTCTTTCGAGCCCTTAGATGTTAGTCATGCACTTTCTGATTCTAGTTGGATCAATGCCATGCATGAAGAGCTTGAAAATTTTGAGAGAAACCAAGTCTGGTCTTTAGTTGATCCTCCACCAAATGTTCATTTCATTGGAACAAAATGGATTTTCAAAAGCAAACAAGGGGAGGATGGGACTATAGTTAGAAACAAGGCTAGACTTGTAGCTCAGGGCTTTTCTCAACTAGAAGGGAATGATTTTACTAAAACTTTTGCACCTGTTGCTCGCCTTGAGGCCATTAGGATTTTGCTTGCCTTTGCGTCATCCCGGGGATTCAAACTCTATCAAATGGATGTCAAAAGTGCTTTTCTTAATGGCTTCATAGGCGAAGATGTTTATGTAAAACACCCCCTGGTTTTGAAAACCCCAAGTACCCACATAAGTCCTTAAACTTCATAAGGCTCTTTATGGACTCAAGCAGGCCCCTCGGGCTTGGTATGATAGACTTAAGTCTTTTCTGCTTGAGCGAGGGTATTTGATGGGCTCTGTTGATAAAACCCTGTTTACTCTCAAGCATGGCAAAGATTTCCTCCTAGTACAGATTTATGTGGATGATATCATCTTTGGTGGCTCTTCTCATGCTTTGGTTGTCGAGTTTGCAGATACCATGAGCAGGGAATTTGAAATGTCGATGATGGGTGAACTCACCTTTTTCCTTGGTTTGCAAATCAAGCAAAGCAAACAAGGTACTTTCGTCCACCAGACAAAGTACACCAAGGACCTGCTCAAGAAGTTTGATATGTCCGATGCGAAGCCCCTCGCCACTCCAATGGCTACATGTGTAGCATTGGATCCTGACGAAGATGGAGAAGCCGTAGACCAGAAGGAGTTCCGAAGCATGATCGGCTCCCTCCTCTACTTGACTGCTACGAGGCCGGATATACACTTTGCTATGTGTCTGTGCGCTCGTTTTCAGGCTTCACCACGAGCTTCGCACCGCCAAGCGGTCAAGCGCATCATAAGGTATCTCAAACATACCCTCGAGTTTGGCATATGGTATTCAGCATCTTCATCTTTATGTCTTCGAGGTTATTCCGATGCGGATTTTGCTGGGTGTAGGATTGATAGGAAGAGTACCTCTGGTACTTGTTATTTTCTGGGTACTTCTCTGGTTTGCTGGTCTTCCCGCAAACAGTCTAGTGTTGCACAATCGACGGCTGAGGCCGAATATGTTGCTGCAGCTAGCTGTTGCTCTCAGATTGTGTGGATGGTTTCCACTTTCCGGGATTTCGGGTTAGATTATAAGAGTGTTCCACTTTTCTGTGATAACACTAGCGCTATTTGTATTGCAAACAACCCGGTTCAGCACTCCAGAACCAAACACATTGATGTGCGATATCATTTTCTCAAAGATCACAATGAGAAGGGTGATATTGAACTTCAATATGTTGATACCCAACACCAGCTTGCCGACATTTTCACAAAACCCCTCGATGCTTCTCGATTTGCCTACTTGCGTGGGGATCTTGGTATTTGTCACCCTTACGGCATTTTGTGAGGGGGAGAAGTTTTAAGATGGATGTGCATTTGCTAATTGTGTTGAAATTGCATTTACATCTTTTGCACTTATATGCCTGATTATAATCCATGACATCATGACAGCTCAGCTCCTGTTAATTCATCTAAAACATTCATGTGCATGATGTTTTCTTTTCAACATCAAATCGTGCTCCCTACTTAGTCTTGAATCTAGCATGTTTAGGCAGGACTGCCTTAGCTATCTTTTATCTGCTTGATAGCAAGACACTGTTCATTGGATGCTAAAAATTGCAACTTGAAAAATTGTTCTACTTTTTCATGGATATTCATAAAGTGCCACACAATTGGTTCACTTCGTTAAAATCGAAAACTCCATGATTTGCATGCTTCACATTAAAAGATCCAGGTGGGTTTGTTTGTCGCACTACTCTATTCTAGACTGCTTACCACTGCACATTGGTCTGAACTGGAATAGTGTAGTGTATGCCAAAATCATTGCCTTAAGCTTCTTATGGTTTTCATGCCTAGGCTTGGCCAGATTGGAAAGTATAAGGTGGACAAACAAATAACCCCTGGCACTAAGAAAAGAACAACAAAAATTCATTGATTATCAAGTTTGCTTTTCATGCTCCATTTGAACCGGACTTGTCTGTTTAGAGTAGAAATTGACTAGCTTTGCGCAGTCCTTGCTTTTACTTGTCTAGTTTCCTTGACTAAGTGGTGATGCTTTTTATTTCAAAAATGATCAAATCACATGCTTCATCATGTTTTTAGAGAATGTTAATTTGAGCTGAGCACATGATAATTGGTATTAATGTTGGCATATTTTTGCCTCATATGTCTTTGCAATTATGCTCATTTCGAAGCTTAGCATCTTTTACATGCTCCTTGATGCTTGCATTGCCAAAGGGGGAGAAATTCCTCAAGGGGGAAAGACTTGCTTCGTTCTCTGCCGCAAGGAGGTATAATTTCTAAAGGGGGAGAAGGTTCTTTGTTGCCAAAGAGAAAACTTAACTCAGGGGGAGTTTTTATTGCCGAAGGGGCTTTTTACTCTTTTGAAAACGGGGGAGGAAAATTCTTTTATCAAGTGACATGATTTGGCTCTTTTCTGAGTTTTTATGGTCACTTGTGTGCTGAATGTTTTTAAATTTTCTTGGATTTAAAGTTGGTTGTCAATGCACTCATCAAGGGGGAGATTGAGAAACCAAGGGTTGGTTTCGGTGTTTGTGATGAGTGATTGACAGGTTTTTACCCTCTGGTTCGAAGGGTACCTCCGAAGGGTGTTCGGAGGTTGGACATCCGAAGGGTATTCGGAGGTGGTCTCACCGAAGTGTGTTCGGTGGTTGGTTGCTGCAGCTGTTGCAGCGGAGTGTGCGTGTCGGAGGGGTCCGACAGTACACGGTGACTGGGTGTGTACCGAAGGCCTCGGTACTTTGGGCGGTACACCGGAGTGTGTGCCGGTGGTTGCTAACCCGGAGAGGTCTCCGGAGTACTGGAAACACGTGTCTGTTTGTCGGTGGTGCGCAGGGACTTCGGAGGCGACGGACAGGTTCGCGGAAGGTGAACTTGGGTCAAGCGGGAGGCTTGATGCCAGGGGAGCGGGGAGCTCCGTCACGGTGGCTGCGAAGGGGGTCCGGGTAGGTCCTCGGGTCGAGGTGCGCCAGGTGAAGGCAGAGAGTGCGGAGCGTGGCTCCGATTGAAGGTACTCCGAGACAAAGTCCTCGGAGGTGAGGCACTTCGAAGGTACTCCGGATGGAGTGACTTCGGAGTTGGATGGATCAAGTCCTCTGCGGAGGCAAGGAGTTCGATGTGTGCTCTGGAGGGAGACATTCGAAGGTACCCAACGCAGGTCTCAGAAGTGGAGGCGCATCGAAGGCATTGTCCGGGTGAGGCTCGTCGAGGAGTGTGCTCGGGGAGAGACACTGCGACGGAGTGCTCATGGAATGCTTCGTGCGGAGGCCTTGGACGAAGGAGGGACTTCGAAGGGTGGTACTCCGACGGTGGGGCTTCGGAGTGAGGAAGGCTTCGGAGCAAGGCTAGCTCCGGTGCGAGGTTGTCTTGTGGTACTTCGGCCTGCATGGCTTCGGTACACGGACTGACGGAGTTCGAGCTGGGAGTAGCTGCGAAGCCGTGGTGGTCCACTTCGGAGGTGTTGGTGCGAAGGCCCAAGGGCTTTGACGGCTTCGGCTCAAAACCGTCACTGTATCGAAGGCTGTCTTCGGTGAAGCGAAGGCCATCTGGCTCAAGGCTTCTCACCGAAGCTACCGCACCCCTCGCGTGCGAAGGGGTGCTTCAGAAAGGTCAAAGGCTGCAAGTCTGACAGTGTCTGCTCTGCAAAAAGCTGGCGCTGTTCCATCTGCAAAGGCTGACAGAGAAGCCTCCAATAAAGGTGACTACCTTTTGTACCCCTCAGTTCTGTAGATACAAAACCAATGTAAACCCTAGGGGTAAAGTAGTCAATTCCTTTGGGTGAACTGTGGACTATAAATATGGGGGCTCGGTAGGTAACATTTAACACTTTGAGCATTTACTGTTGAGCTCCTGTAGCCACACACTTCGTTGTATTCATCCAGAGTTCAATTTTATTGTGTTCCTTGTTCAAGCGGCGAAGCCCTGCTTCCGTGTGCTTTTTGCTTGAGCTCGCTTTACATAACTCGCTAGTTGTAGTGCACCGAAGCCTGTCTAGACGAAGGGTGTTTTGTGCGTAGTTTGTTTTTCAGTGTGCTGTCGCTCTGTGTAACAGGAGGCGAGACCTCACTGCTTACTAGCGAAGCCCTGATCGAAGCCCGTTCTGCTTCTTGTGTCGAAGCCCCTAGCGAAGTCTATTAGTGTGCGTTTAGACCTTCGTGTACGAAGCCCAGCACCAGTTGCTGCTGCCAAGTACTTGGTCGAAGTCCTCAGTTGGGTGTCCACTCTTGCGAAGGGTGAAGTGCGAAGCCTGCTCGAAGCACCCTGTGTGCGGAGCCTGCACTGACTTAGCAGAGTAGATTTTCGAGGGTTGTTAGAGGAGCGAAGTCTTCTTGGCTTCGAACTTTTGCTCCTACGAAGCCTGTGTTCGGAGCTGTCAAAGCACCTCCGAACCAGACCTCCGAAGGTAGTGTTCGAAGCCTATTCCGCAGAAGACAGAACTGAAACCGAAGGCTAGTTTTTAGCCCGAAATTTTAAAAGCTCCCATTCACCCCCCTGGTCGCCGTTTCCGGTCCAACAGTTTTAGCCCTATTACGGGTACCGAATAGTTTCCACTATGTCGGTTGTAATAGAGGGGTAAAAAGGTCTTTTCCTTAAGGTTTTGGTATATAAATACCCCCCGTTTTACCCTGTAATGAGGATCGAATACTGAGTTATTCAATACACATATTCGAACTGTTTTGAGCTATTATCCACTTTGGAGGCTTGAAATAGTTTACTTCACAAACACTTCGTTTGTTAGTTTCTAATCTTTAGAAACCTGTTAGCACAATCTTTTACGCCAACAGTGATCATTAATCAGTCGGATCTGCTAATCTATTTATCATCACTGTCCCACATTATCACAATATTAGGGATCCTTTTGAACAATATCATTATAAAGCAAATAGTCTCACATAACAAGTCATCAAGTCATTAATTAAATGTAAATGGCATTTATTAAAGGAACAGGATAACAATCATCCTCTTACATTAGCATGGACACTACTAACATCTTCCACATACACATGTCTTACTCACATAAGTATCTAATACCCATGGTGCTTAGGTGCGCCTCATGCTTGGGATGTGGAAGAGGTTTTGTCAACGGATCTGCTATGTTCAAATCCGTGTGGACGTTGCAAATCTTCACATCACCTCTCTCTATGATCTCGTCGATCAGGTGATATCGCCGAGGTATATGTTTGGACTTCTGGTGTGACCTTGGCTCCTTGGCTTGCACAATTGCACCACTATTATCACAATAGTGGTCCATTGGACTGGACGCACTAGGGACAATACTTAACTCAGAAACAAACTTTTCGATCCAAACGACCTCCTTTGCATCTTCTAAAGTTGCCATATACTTAGCTTCTATTGTAGAATCAACCACCATTTCTTGCTTTGAACTCTTCCAACTCACTATACCCCCATTGAGGAAGAACACAAAACTAGATTGCGATCGAGAATCGTCTTTATCGGTCTGAAAGCTAGCATTGGTGTAACCACTTACAATGAGCTCCTCATCACCACCGTAAACTAGGAACATTTCCTCAGTCCTTCTCATGTACACGAGGATACTTTTTACTACAGCCCAGTGACTTTCACCCGAGTTTGATTGGTACCTGCTCATAACACTTAGAGCATATAAAACATCTCGATGTGTACACAACATGGCATACATGATGGACCCGATCGTGGATCCATATCGGATCGTACTCATCTTCTCTAGCTCATCAGGTGTCACAACACACTTAGTATTACTAAGAGAAATAACATCTTACATTGGAGGAAATCCCTTCTTGAAATTCTCCATTTTGAACCATTTCAAAACCTTGTCAATGTACGTACTCTGGCTTAATCTCAAAATGTATGTTGCCTCTCCTAGATCTTTCATAGAAAAACTATTTTTTAATGAAGTCTTGACAACATTCAACAAAGGAATGTCATTTCCAATCAATAATATGTAAGCCACATATAAAACTAGAAATACAAGTTAGCTCCCACTAGTATTATTGTAAACACAAGGCTCTTCTTCATTCTTGATGAAGCCAAACCCTTTGACTACCTCATCAAAATGAATATTCCAACTGTGAGAAGCTTTCTTTAGCCCATAAATGCACTTCTGCAAATTACAAACTTTCCCAGCATTTTCTAGATTGTCAAGGCCTTCAGGTTGTTTCAATGAGGTTTCAATTCAGGAAAGTTATCTTGACTTCTATTTATCATATCTCATAATCATAAAATGCAACAATCGGTAGGATGATCCGAATAGACTAAAGCATAGCGATGAGTGAAAACATTTCATCATAATCAACACCTTGAATCTATTTGAAACCTTTAGCCACCAATTGTGCCATATAAATGTTAACATTTCCATCAACGTCTATCTTTTTCTTGAAAATCGATTTAAACTCAATAGTTTTTACACCATCGGGGGGATCGACCAAGTTCCAAACTTGGTTTTGTCGCATGGACTCCATTTCAGATCTAATGGCTCCAAGTCATATCTTAGGGTTTGGTCCCATCACTACTTCCGCATAGGTCTTGGGCTCGTCGTTGTCAAACAACCACACATCGCACTGCCAAGTGGTCAAAAACATGAACTGCTCTAGCACGTGAATCACCCTCCCGGACCTTCGCGGGGTTGGTGTCTGTACAACGGACATTGCCATAGCTTGCATGTCCTGTTGTGGTTCAGTGGGATCTGGAACACTTTCTAGTGGCTCTCAAACTTCTTTGAGATTCACAATTATCGCACTAACCCCTATTGATAGAAACTATTTCGCAGGGAAGACACCATTCCAAGCGACAAACACTTTGCCCTCTTCTCTATTATAGAAATAGTATCCTTTGGTTTCCCTAGGATACCGCAAAAAGAAGCACTTGTCAGATTTAGGGGTGAGCTTGTGAGACGTCAAACGTTTGACATATGCCTCACAACCCCAAATCTTTAGAAAAGACAAACTGTTACACCTCGTTGACAACATCTCATATGGCGTCTTCTCTACTGACTTAGATGGAACTCTATTTATCGTGAAAGCGACAATTTCTATAGCGTCTGGAGAATCACATCAATAGCCAAGTATGGATCCAGTGGAGAACGCAGTCCTTCTATAGTCTCAATGTAACCAATCATCCTGATCACATGAGGACTCACTTGGCTCCCTTCAGCCAGCCTACTCCCACACAAGGCTTTACACACCTTGTATTTCTCAGCCCTTGGCTCTAAAACATGCCCTTGAGGCCAATGATCATACCGTAAGCATGTCGTTCCTCATATTTTTTTGAAACTTAGAGGACATACATGCAAGCATCAGACAGTTGACATTCACCGAATCACTAGCATGTTTATAAGCATACTTGCCTATTGTAGAAGCATCCTCTCCTGGTTCATTGGATAATAGATTGGACTATTTCAAGACTCCGAATAGGATAATAGCTTGGAATAGTTCGAAGTGTTTATTGAATATCTGAATATTTGAGGCCCATTACAGGGCGAGAAGAGGGGTATTTATAGATAAAATCTCTAGAGAAAAGACCATTTTACCACTCAATTACAACCGACATAGTGTATACTATTACGGTATCCCTTATAGGGTTAATATAGTAAAACATGCTCGAATGATGTCGATAAAGTAGACGTCCCATCCTTCTGGTTATTTTTCACTTCGGAGGGGAGGCCTTTCGGAGGGTCTCCTCAGACCGGAGCCTGGATGAACCCTTCGACTTTGAGCCCTTCAATCCGGAGACAAATCTGGGGCTCCGAGATTATGACGTGTATTTATCTTGGAATCATGGGGATCATGAGGATGAAGTATTTTCCCCCAACAGTAGCCCCTCGAATAAGCTTTCCCGAGTAGCTTGTACAGTAGGGAGAGCGCTATACACAAGAAATATTTTCATGCTCATGAACTTAGAAAAAATTCAAGGTATTATAACCGTTCGAAGTGTCTTCAGCATCGAAGGTGTATCGAATCTAGGCTTCGAAGTTGAACCTCCATATGATGGCTCCGAAAGAAAGTGAACCATTATAATAGCAGTCCATCGCAAAGAGCCGTTATTTTTGTGTCGTTACCCCTCAAATAGCCTTTAGACCTTTCGAGAAAGCAACAGACGCAAAGTTTTAATGCGGGTTCACATTATTTCACCTTTTGGCCCCACTTGTCATTGACGAGGGTTGGATCTGCAAGTGTGAAAACACACACGAATTGTGCCGAGCGAGAACGGAGCAGTTATAAAAGGGGAAAGTGATCAACAGCGAAGAGTTTTTACAGAACTTCCGTGCTTGAACCTTTCCACACTTCCATCTTCAACCATCCGCTCCAATACTCTCGAGCATTCTTCCAATGGTGAGAACCAACGTGAAAGTGCCTATGGTGGTGAGGACCTTGGCACAGCAGGAAGCCTGGGCCGTATCTACAACAGCGGCAATGGCAAGAGCTCTGGGGGGTTCTTAGCCCAAGAATCCACGGGAACTCCACCCACCGTCTAACAAGCCACTGAAGCAGACTTTCATCCTCCGGCGATCAACTTGCTCGGTGGAGTCCATCGAGGAGGTGGTGAGCGGGAAGCTTGGGCCGAGAATGAGGACTCGAGTTCCTGGGGAGGAAGTGACTCTGACACAAAGGAGCGGAGAAGTTGTCGTCTTTGAAGCCTTTTTCGAAGCGGGACTTAGACTTCCTACAATAGATTTTTTGACAGAAGTACTGGAAATGTTCCACATCAGTCTGCCGCAACTGTCTCCGAACGCCATAGCTAGGTTAGCAGTTTTTGAGTGGGCCCTCCGAGCTGAAGGATGCGAGGGGAGATCTGAAATATTTGTGGTGACCCATGAAGCTTCGTGCTAGCCTAAGCCACAAGATGGGCCTAGGGACTCCAAGTGGCTAGTGGCCTTCGGGAGTGTCAACTTCCAGCTCCAGAAAGGACACTTGAAGAATTTCCCAGCGAAGGCGATCAATGACCGGTGGTACTCCGACTAGATACTTCGGTGGTTTTATGCCGAGGTCGGAGAAGACTCCAGTCTTGCTTGTCCTCTACAAGAAATATGGTATCGGAGGGAGGCGGAAGTGACTCCGGACCCAAGCCTGCTTTCAACATGGCTTGGGTTATTGTCTTCAGTGGCCAAGCACATGAGTATGCGCGACTTGGCCGAAGAGTTCATCTCCCTCCGGATACCTCCACTAGGGGCCGATTGGCCTATTGCATTTCTGAGAAACCAAGGGTTGGTTTCGAAGTCTGTGATGAGTGATTGACTGTGTTTAACCTCTGGTTCGAAGGGGTACCTCTGAAGGGGTTCGGAGGTTGGTTCTCCGAAGGGGACTTCGGAGGGTGTTTCTCCGAAGGTGTTCGGAGGCTGCTTTGGTTGCTGCAGCTGTTGCAGCGGAGTGTGCCTGTCGGAGGGGTCCGATAGTACACGATGACTGGGTTTGTACCGAAGGTATCGGTACTTTGGGTGGTACACCGAAGTGTGTGCCGAAGGCTGCTAACCCGGAGAGGTCTCCGGAGTACTGGATACACTTGTCTGTTTGTCTGTGGTGCGTAGGGGACTGCGGAGGTGACGGACGGTTCGTAGCAGGTGAACCTGGGTCAAGCGGGAGGCTTGATGCCAGTGGAGCAGGGAGCTCCGTCACGAAGGTTGCGAAGGGGTCTAGGTCGGACCTCGGGTCGAGGTGCACCAGGAGAAGGCAGTAAGTGCGGAGCGTGGCTCCGGGTGAAGGTACTCCGAGACAAAGTCCTCGGAGGCGAGGCACTTCGAAGGGTACAGCGGATGGAGTAACTTCGGAGTATGGTGGATCAAGTCCTCAGCTGAGGCAAGGTGTTCGAGGTGTGCTCTAGAGGGAGACACTCGAAGATACCCAACGAAGGTCTCAGAAGTCGAGGCGCATCGAAGGCATGGTCCGGGTGAGGCTTGTCGTGGAGTGTGCTCGGGGAGAGACACTGCGACGAAGTGCTCATGGAATGCTTCATGCGGAGGCCTCGGACGAAGGAGGGACTTTGAAGGGTGGTACTCCGAGGGTGGGGCTTCGGAGTGTGGTTGTCTTGTGGAACTTCGGCCGAGCATGGCTTGGGTACACGGACTGACGGTGTTCGAGCTGGGAGAAGTTGCGAAGTCGTGGTGGTCCACTCCAAAGGTGTTGGTGCGAAGGCCCAAGGGCTTTGACGGCTTCGGCTCAAAACCGTCACTGTATCGGAGGCTGACTTCGGTGAAGCGAAGGACGTCAGGGTCAAGGCTTCTCACCGAAGATACCGCACCCCTCGCGTGCGAAGGGGGGCTCCAGAAAGGTCAAAAACTGCAAAGGCTGACATTGTCTGCTCTGCAAAAAGCTGACGCTGTCCCCTCTGCAAAGCTGATAGAGAAGCCTCCAGAATAAAGTTGACTGTTCTGTAGAGATAAAACCAATGTAAACCCTAGGGGTAAAGTAGTCAAATCACTTGGGTGAATAGTGGCTATAAATATGGGGGCTGGGTAGGTAACATTTAACACTTTGAGCATTTACTGTTGAGCTCCTGTACTAGCCACCACTCTTTGTATTCATCCAGTGAGTTCTTTTATTGTGTTCCTTGTTCAAGCAGCGAAGCCCTGCTTCTGTGTTGTATTTCTGCTTGAGCTTGTTTGCATACCTCGCTAGTAGTAGTGCACCGAAGCCTGTCTAGGCGAAGTGTGTTTTGTGCGAAGTGTGCTTTTCAGTGTGCGTTCGCTCTGTGTAACAGGAGGCTAGACCTCGCTGCTTACTAGCGAAGCCCTGAGCGAAGCCCGTGTTGCTTATCGTGTCTAAGCCCCTAGCGAAGTCTGTTAGTGTGCGTTTAGACCATCGTTGTACGAAGTCCAGCACTAGTTGTTGTCGCTAAGTACTTGGTCGAAGTCCTCGGAGGGTAGTCCACTCTTGCGAAGGGTGAAGTGCGAAGCCTGCTCGAAGCACCCTGTGTGCGGAGCCTGCACTGACTTAGCAGAGTTGGTTTTTCGGGTTTGAGTGGAGCGAAGTCTTCTTGGCTTCGAACTTTTGTTCCTTGCGAAGCCTATGTTCGGAGCCGTTAAATACCTCCGAACCAGAACTTCGAAAGTTGTGTTCGAAGCCTGTTCAGCAGTAGACTGAATTAAAATAGAAGGCTAATTTTAGCCTGAAATTTTAAAAGCTCCCATTCACCCCCCTCTGGTCGCCGTTTCCGGTCCAACAATTTCAGAGCGCTTCGGAGGGGGAGCTTCAAACTCTAGGTAATACATACATATCTCCTGCATTTAGATTAGTCATAGAGAATAATTATAATATTCTTAATATATTGTTTCCTTATTTCAGCGGCTCCGTTGGCGCTAGCCCCGGACTAGATAGCTCAGGCAATAGAACGGGTGCTCAGAGCCTCTACTTCTATGGAGAAGCAATGGAGGATCAAGCTGGTTGGCAGTTGGAAACGCTCCAATCGAGTGCGGAACACGCTCGAGATGGAGGTTCCTCCTCTGCCAAGCTTCGACCCAGCAGGAGTAGTATCTCGAAAGAGGAAAGCTGCTGCTAGGACCTCCAAGTCCGGAGGACTCTGGTGAAGAAGGCGGCGCGGAAGGCTAAGCTCCCTTCGCCTCCATCCTCTTCGTCTTCACTCGAGATTCGGAGCTATTCTTCGAAAGAGTCTGATGAGGAGGATACCTCAAAGTTCCACATGGGAAAGGAGCTTGAAGAGCTCTTAATTAAAGGGGACGAAGATGATTCTCAGATTGCGACCGAGGACCCCCCTCGAACAAGAGTCAGAGTGACTCCAACTGTCGAAGAGGTGGCGGAAATCCACCTAGAAACTGTTGGGGTCCAAGGAGCAGAGCTAAAATATCCCAGCTCCCACGTGATTGGAATGGTAGCAGCAGAGGTCAGGGCTTTGACATCTGCTACTCCAGCGGAAACCTTGATGAGGGATTGGTCCCGATCTTCCGCTAGGTAAAGGATAACTTGGGTTGGTGGAGAATCTCGACGTGGGCGATCCAAGGCTCCGGTCCGGCGGATCCAAACCTTGCAATCGTTACACCACTGTCTCCGTTGGTTATCAACCACGCAGGACGCGATTGACCTCGCCACGAAGGCTAATTCCTGCAAGCGAACTCAAGAACACAAGCAAGAACAGGAAGGATACAAGTCGAATGCCAAATCACAGACAAACGATGAAAAGGTGAGGTTTCACAAACGCCTATGCAGCAGACAATCGGTCCGGTGCAAGGGGCGGGATCTAAACACACATGTGTAGATGCAAACAAAGCAAAACCTAACCCTAAAGGCGGCTGGCGTGAATATATAAGGCGTGGCAGCCTGTAGAAGGCGAACAGACAGCCTGTAGAAGGTGAACAGACTCAGACTATGGGCCAACTCAGTACAAGGTCCAACTCGGCCCAATTCGAGACTCCAAATGAGGCGAAACCAACGCCAAAAGATCCATCTTCTCCTTAGCTTTCCAAAAAGTCCAAGAACGTGCCAATCGGACTTCGTATGAGGAAGTTATGCCCATTTTGGTGCATGGTGGTCGATGTAGTCCGAACCAGCGAATTCTTGACTTCAAATCATCCGTGCGACTCCGTCTTCATCTCCAACTCTTCTATTCCATCTCCCATGTTCCTAAGCAACAAAATATCACTAGTATTCAGTAGCATCCCGTCCAAACAAATATTAACATAGTTTCTAAGGTAAGAATTAACCTCATGGTTCAAGCGACGGGCATGGGCGCGTGTGATTGGTCCTTGTAATTGAATTATAGGTGGAGGCTCCATGTGTGTATCATGTGAAGTGATGTCCTCATCATCCTCCCCCTCTTCAATTGGAGTCGTCCTCGACTCAAGCTCATCGTCATCTCCCAAATAGGGCTTTAAATCTGAAATGTTAAATGTGGGAATAACCCCAAAAGCTGCAGGCAACTCAAGTTTATATGCATTATCATTTATCTTCTCAAGCACACGGAAAGGACCATCAGCACGGGGCATCAATTTAGACTTTCTCAAATCAGGAAAATGATCCTTGCGCAAGTGCAACCAAACAAGATCACCCGGTTCAAATGTTATCTCTTTTCTACCCTTACTACCATAAGCACGATATTTCTCATTCATTTTCTCTATGTTTGCTTTAGTAGTTTCATGCATCTTAAGCAATAATTCAGCATGTGTAGTAGCATCAAAATTCAATTTTTCAGATGGTGGTAATGGTAGCAAATCAATGGGAGCACGCGGATTAAAGCCATAGTCCACTTGAAATGGACTTACCTTAGTAGTGGAGTGTACTGACCTATTATATGCAAACTCAATATGAGGTAGACACTCTTCCCAGAGCTTCAAGTTGGTCTTCAAAACAGCCCTCAGCATGGTGGACAATGTACGGTTGACGACCTCCGTTTGCCCATCCGTTTGGGGGTGACCAGTAGTAGAAAACAGCAGCTTCATCCCCAACTTATGCCACAACGTCCTCCAAAAATGACTTAAAAATTTAGCATCACGATCTGAAACGATGGTATTGGGAACACCATGCAAGCGTACGACCTCTCTGAAAAACAAATCAGCAATATTTGTAGCGCCGTCGCTCTTGTGACAAGGAATAAAATGCGCCATTTTAGAGAACCGATCTACCACCACAAAAATACTATCCCTCCCCCTCCTAGTTCCAGGTAATGCTAACACAAAATCCATAGAAATATCCTCCAAGGTACACTAGGAACGGGCAGAGGCATATAAAGACCATGTGGGTTTAGACGGGACTTAGCTTTATTGCAAGTAGTGCATCGTGCCACATAGCGCTCAACATCTCGTCTCATCCTAGGCCAATAGAAGTGTGTGGACAACACATCTTCGGTTTTCTTTGATCCGAAATGATCCATCAAACCACCACCATGTGCTTCCTGCAATAACAACAAGCGAAGAGAGCTAGCCGGCACACATAACTTGTTAGCACGAAAAAGATATCCATTATTCAGCACATATTTCTTCCAAGCATGGTCATCTGTACAATTTGCAAAAGCATCTTTGAAGTCCAAATCAGTAGCATACATGTCCTTCAATGTTTCTAAACCAAAGATCTTATAATCAAGTTGAGAAAGCAATGTATAACGTCTAGATAAAGCATCGGCAATCACATTATCTTTCCCTTTCTTATGCTTAATGATATATGGAAAAGTCTCAATAAATTCTACCCATTTAGCATGTCGTTTATTCAGATTTGCTTGACTACGTATATGCTTCAATGCTTCATGATCCGAATGAATAATAAACTCCTTAGGCAAAAGGTAATGTTGCCATGTTTCAAGCACACGCACTAAGGCATATAATTCCTTATCATAGGTAGAATAATTCAACTGCGGACCATGTAATTTCTCACTAAAATAGGCCACGGGTTTACCTCCTTGTAGCAGCACACCTCCTATTCCAAAACCACTAGCATCACATTCTAACTCAAAAGGCTTACTGAAGTCGGGTAGCTGAAGTAGAGGTGCATGTGTAAGACGATCCTTGAGTGTGGCAAAAGATTGTTCTTGTGTTGGTTCCCAAGTAAAAGTGACTCCCTTCTTGGTCAACTCATGCAAAGGGGCGGCTATGGTGCTGAAATCTTTCACAAAACACGGGTAGAAACCTACAAGACCAAGAAAACTACGTACTACAAGGTTAGTTTTAGTTGCTAGCATGACACGTCCTTTCAGATTAATAACTTGTGATGAAGAAGGAGAAGCAACTTTATCTTTTGTTTCCTCGAAAGTGTTTTAGCTACTTGCTGTTTTTCAGAAGGTTGTTTGTTCGTTTGTGCGTCCTTAGCATGTTTTTCTTGTTCAAATTTCACTATTTCAGCAGGAGTCATAGGAAGCAATGTAACTTTCTTTCCTTTATACATAAATGTGTACTTATTGCTCCTACCATGGTGTGTAGCATCAGTATCATACTCCCAAGGTCTACCAAGTAATAGAGAACATGTTTGCATTGGTACTACATCAAAATCAGCAACTCCGATGTATGTACCAATGGAAAATTCGATGTGAGCAATTTGTGTTACCTTGACCTTACCGCTATTGTTGAACCATTGTAAGTGGTAAGGGTGTGGATGTGCACGTGTGGGAAGTTGAAGCTTAGTTACCATGTCGTGACTCACCAAATTGTTGCAACTACCACTGTCTATGATGACACGTACACGGCGGTCATTGACGACGAAGAAGGTGTGAAACAAATTGGTCTGTTGTGCCTGGTCGTCCTGGTCCATGTGAGTGCTCAAGACACGTTGTACAATAAGTGCTGCCATGTTAGTGAAAAGACAAAACAACAAAGAATAATCCTTATGTAAAACAGTTAGGTGGGGTGGTGGGTGTGTGGTGGAAGCAATTCGTCAAGCGCCTTACCCACGCTTGCAAGTGTTCTTACCACGCCGCAGTGAGGTCACCGGCCTACAGGCGAAGAACCAAGTGGAGGGTGGTGTGCAATTGCAAGAAATGAACCTGTCCTGACCAAGAGTAAGGTGTAGCTTGGAAGGCAAAGTGAGTAGCAAGGATTAGCGATAGTAATAACAATTAAACCAAGTTCAATAAGTATTCCCTAGTACTCGTCAAAGTTGCTGGCCTTAGTGCTCCCAATGTGAAAATTCAAGCAATAGAGGGAAACTATGTGCCCAAAACTCAAATGGAAGCAATAACAGGCCAAATCCAGCTCTCTGCAGATCGGACAAGGGATCGGACAAGAGATCGGACAAGGGATCGGACAAGCAGAAACTGCTGCTGCCGCTGATCGCACAAGGGATCGGACAAGAGATCGGACAAGCAATCGACAGGACCGGTTCTTCTTCTTTTTTTTTTGTTTTTTCTCTCTTTTTTTCACTCTATTTTTTTGAACAAGGATGACCAGAGATGCAACCACAAAAATTGGCACCTAGAACTGAGGTGGGATGTGGTTCACAAAAATTCAACAAGTTCGCTGAACGGCGAGCAAAAACTTTGACCAATTTTTTTCTATAACTTCCTGATTTTTTTTGGCGATTCTGGTGAGGGATAACAGGGGAACCATGTTATTGTACCCCCCAAATTGGGTCAGGAAGACGCTCAAAAAATTTCAGATTTTTCTGCCAAACGAGCGAAAAGTTATGCCTGTTTTACCGAAGGGGGGTCACAAAGACTCGTCGTGGAAAACGAGTAGGGTTGTGGAGGGGGGGTTTTCGGGTGGGGAATTTTTGAGACACAAGAACAACTACTACTCAAACGACACAAAGGGATTACTAAACCAGCAACAAGACTCGACCAAGAACACAAACTCAACAAGGTTAAAAACTAAAATTAAAATCGCAAGGCACAGAGGGGTTCTCGGTGGGGAATTTTTTTTGAGGGTTTTCTGGACTCTAGGTAGAAATAAACGAAAATCGAGATTACCTAACGGGAAACCTTCGCTTTGATACCAACTGATGGGGGATTGGTCCCGATCATCCGCTAGGTAAAGGATAACTTGGGTTGGTGGAGAATCTCGACGTTGGCGATCCAAGGCTCCGGTCCGGCGGATCCAAACCTTGCAATCGTTACACCACTGTCTCCGTTGGTTATCAACCACGCAGGACGAGATTGACCTCGCCACGAAGGCTAATTCCTGCAAGCGAACCCAAGAACACAAGCAAGAACAGGAAGGATACAAGTCGAATGCCAAATCACAGACAAACGATGAAAAGGTGAGGTTTCACAAACGCCTATGCAGCAGCCAATCGGTCGGGTGCAAGGGGTGGGATCTAAACACACAAGTGCAGATGCAAACAAAGCAAAACCTAACCCTAAAGGCGGTTGGCATGAATATATAGGGCGTGGAAGCCTGTAGAAGGCGAACAGACAGCCTGTAGAAGGTGAACAGACTCAGACTATGGGCCAACTCAGTACAAGGTCCAACTCGGCCCAATTCTGTCACGCAGGACTGTTTCAAACACACTGGACGGCTCGATACTCCAAATGAGGCGAAACCAACTCCAAAAGATCCATCTTCTCCTTAGATTTCTAAAAAGTCCAAGAACGCGCCAATCGGACTTCGTATGAGGAAGTTATGCCCATTTTGGTGCATGGTGGTCGATGTAGTCCGAACCAGCGAATTCTTGACTTCAAATCATCCGTGCGACTCCGTCTTCAACTCCAAATCTTCTATTTCATCTCCCATGTTCCTAAGCAAAAAAATATCACTAGTATTCAGTAGCATCCCGTCCAAACAAATATTAACATAGTTGCTAACGAAAGAATTAACCTCATGGTTCAAGCGACGGGAACGGACGCGTGTGATTGGTCCTTGTAATTGAATTGTAGGTGGAGGCTCCATGTGTGTATCATGTGAAGTAATGTCCTCATCAAACCTCAGGGGAGGAGCTCGAAGAATACATCAGGATGTACGAATTTTTGGGGGACCCCGAAATCCTTCCTCAGAATCTAGACGAAAGTAGGTCTTCAATCTTTATTCTTTGAAGTTCCTGAAATAATTCCTTGCACCAATAATATATTACTGGATAAATGACAAATACCTTATGTTTTGTATATGCTTCAATGAGCAACATGGCTCCAACCAAAGACGAAGCTTCGACTTCCATTGGAGATGAGGCTCTGGTCATAGAGGTAGCTCCAGTGACTGGAGTTATGTCGAACGAGGTGACTCCTCCATTTTTTGTGCTAGGGAGAGGTAAGGGCAAGACTTGTCCTGGGCCTCTTCCTTCTTTGACGACAACGGCGTCGATGAACGAGCCTTCGGTAGGTGCTTCGGAAGAAGATCCTGCTGAAGATGACCAAAGAGCCTTATCCAGGCTCTCGTTACTGGCTCCGTTCTTGGAGCAGTGGACAGGGCTCTGAACCCTTCTGGAACCTTTGGCTTAAAAGAGCCAATAGGTTGGTAGCTCCGAGCTGGTATCCATTTTGAGTGAAGCTAGCGGATCGGAGCTCGACCGAACCCTCGAAAGGGCTACCGTCCAGGTATGCAAAAAACATAAAGTATATTTACCTTATTGAAATTACATCGTACTTACTTTTCTTTTTGCAGCAATTTTCGTTTCTAGAGCGGCAACGACTTCCAATGTGCTCGAAACTAATCGGCTCAAAAGGAAGGTTACGACGCTTCAAAGGGCCCTTAAGGGCTCCGAAGACAAGTAATTGCGACAGGAGGAAGAACTCCTCGAGGAGTGGAGGACAAAAGCTATGGCAGAAGAAGCGCTCCGAACGGAGCAGCAGACTGATGCCCAACTTGCCTCTTCAATAGAAGAACTTCAAGCGGAGCGCACGGTGCTGAGGGCTGAAATTGAGAAGCTTCGAATAGCGGAGGCCGCTTTTGGAGCTGAACTCATAGAGCTCCGAGGGTTTCTTAAGCAAGCACCGGTTCAGAAGAATTATTTAATGTCGAAGACAGCCGAAATCTCCTCCGTTGGTACCGAACTAACAAGGGCCGAGAAGAGGCATAGCTCGGTGGCTGATCGGACCATGGACACCCTCAGGGGTGTTCTGGAGTATTTTGGAATGGTGTTCCCATCTTCTTTAGCTGCGGCGGATGAGCCTCTCGACCGAAAGCTTAAGATGATCCAAGCGGTGGCCAAGACGATGAAAGGCTCTGGGACCCGCTACGGAGAGATCTCTGGGCAAGTTTCTAGGATCGGAGTCCTTCGGCACCTTGAATCCATCGGTGTTTGTTGCTCCAGTGAAAGGTTCAACGCCGGTAAGCTTCGCCGACAAAGGCTTGCTGCAACCATCATTGGACGTGGCTTCAGCTTGGGAAGCCTTCCGGGCGACCTAGAAAGCAGACAACGAAGCTGCGGCCAAGGCTTGGATTGACGAAGCCCACCGGCAGAGGCTAGCTCAGATGAAGCCTCCGGCTCCAACTCCGCCAACTGCTCCACCTCCCGACCCGAAGCTCTAGCTTCTAGGGCGCTTAATTATGTACATGAGATCTTGTAATACTCTTTTATTTTAATGAATGAAAAGTTTATAAATGAAAAGTCTTCGCTTCAATGTTTGTTTTTAGGTTTTGCTACATGCTTTGGATCCTGATCTCGAAGTATTAGAGCTTAATGAAGGGCTTCGCCAACAATGGGCTATCCTCGGAAGATTGAGGCCTTACAGACGCTCGCGATTTTCAGTTCCTCCAGGGGAGCAAGGGGAAATAGCACCCGATGTTTGTTGCAAAGTTGTATCTTATATTAAAGAAGAGGATAAGGTAGTAGTATCTTCATCCTCAGAGTATGTAGATTTGTCCGACTCGGAGTACCAAACTGAAGACCAAATGGAGGATAGCTCCGAATGACTTCTAACTTGGGACGAACTTCAACAAAAGCAGAAAAAACTGAGGACTTCGAAGAAGAAGGGCACTCGGACCAGAAGAAAAGTTTTGAGAACTCCCAACTCCAAAGACCGAACTGGTCCCGGAGGCAGCTCTATAGGTCGGAGGGGTCAACGTTTTTATTTGGGCTTAGATAATAATTTTTCCTGATTACGATGATTGTAATATGATTAACCAAGTAATATAAATTGTTTGGGAAGCATTATTTAATAGTGCCTTACTCCCCTGCCCCTTCTTGTGGGTGGGGGACCACATAACGCAATAAGGTCCATCGCACACAATGCTTGATATGATAAAAGTGGCGTTTCACAAACAGTACGTGATAATCATGAATTTGACTCTTACGTAGAGTTCTTCGAACTGTACATTCGTATTATGATGTCTATAATCTTAGAGCTTCGAATTTATAAATTGGAGATTTGAAATTTGTCATTGAGGACTCTTAATGTGTTTCATTTGGCCGGAGCCTTGAAACCTTATTACTTTGTCGCCTTCGACTCTTTTACAGATGCTAAGAATCCTGGAGGATGGGAAATCTGCTGTTTTAAAGTCCTTAGACTCTTCTATGGATGCTATCATGTCGAAGCCTAGAATCCGTAGGCTTTGGCTACCTTCGACTCTTTTATAGATGCTTCGAACCCGGAGGATCGGAAATGTGCTCTTTTAAAGTCCTTAGACTCTTCTGCGGATGCTATCAAGCTGAGGCCCGGAATCCATAGGTTTTGGCCACCTTTGGCTCTTTTACAGATGCTTCAAACCTGGAGGATCAGAAATCTGTTCTTTTAAAGTTCTTAGACTCTTCTACGGATGATATCAGGCTGAGGCCCGGAATCCGTAGATTTTGGCCATCTTTGGCTTTTTACAGATGCTTCAAACCCGGAGGATTGGAAATCTATTCTTTAAAGTCCTTAGACTCTTCTACGGATGCTATCAGGCCAAGGCCCGGAATCCGTAGGTTTTGGCCACCCTCGTCTCTTTTACAGAATCCCTGAACCAATGGTTCAAAGTCCGTTTGTCGTGTTCTAATGAAAGATGCTTACCTCTGCAAGCATCTCCGTTCCTCTGATGCATCCACCAGGGGTAGGGAATATTTTAAGAGTAAGCATAAGTCGAACCTCAATCTTTATTTATTTTAGAAAGGTACTTTACAATTTGTTACAAGGAGCCCCAAAGCATAATAACGTTTAAGGTGCTCCGCATGGCATGCATGCTTTAATTCTTCCCCTTATAAATTAGCTAATTTAAATGATCTAGGATGCCTTGAGTGTAGGATAATATATGGTCCTTCCCATTTGTTTCCTAACTTCCTCGGCACAATTACACTTCTTAGTAACTAATGACCTGGTCTAAGTTCATTAACTTTTACCATCGGGTCATACCATGCCTTCGTATGGTCTTGGTACTTTGTCATATTAGCGATAGCTCAAAGCCTTGTTTCTTTAGACAAGTCAAGATATGTGTTCCTTTCATCATTATCTTCTGGCTCCGTTGCACGAAGGGATCAACCTTTCAGCTCCATTGGAGTCATGGTCTCGTCTCTGAACAACAACCTGAATGGGGTGAAACCTATGGACATACTTTGAGTGGTCCGAATGGACCATAAAATCTTAGGAAGCTCTTTGGTCCGTAGCCCCTTTGCTAGCCCGACAATCCTTCGATTTAAGCCAAACATAATATTTCCATTTGCCCGCTCAATGGCTTCGTTGGATTGGGGATGACGAACGGCTGCAAAGCACAATTTAATGCCCAGCCATTCGCATAATTCTCTAAAAGATTCGGCTTTGAATTTGGTGCCATTGTCAATTGCCAGCTCTCTAGGCACTCCAAACCTGCAAATAATATTCTACAGAAGAATTTTTGCACGTTTTTCGAAGTGATAGCAGTTAATGGTTCGACTTCGATTCATTTAGAAAAGAATTCAATTTTCTACCACCGCGAACTTAAAGCTGCCCTTCGCCATTGGGAAGGGGCCGATGAGATCCATTCTCCATTGTGCCATCGGCCATACCGGAGCAATGACTTGAAGGGGGTGTTGGAGGACGATGGCTTCGTCTTCCCATCCATTGGCACCCTTGACAGGTTCGAACAAATGATTCTGCATCTCTTACAATTGTTGGCCAATAAAGCCCCTGGCAAAGTGTTTTGCCTGCTAAGGCCCGAGGGGCTAAGTGGCAACCAAACAAGCCTTCATCAATTTCCTGAAGTATATCTTGGCCTTCAGGTTGTGAGATGCATCGGAGTAGATGAGAACATACTCCGACTTTATAAAACGCTCTGTTGTCAAGCTTATAATTTCGGACCCTTAACTGAAGCCTTTGTAAATCTGGGTGTTGGGGGAAAATATCCCATCTTCGGGGTTATTTCCAGAACAGCATGAAGACAGCCAACCAGTTTGAAGATTGTCCGAAGGCCATCTTCGAAGGTGCTTGAAGCCTGGTTCGAAGCCCGAAGGCAGGCATTGGTTCGAAGTATGTCTTCGAACCAAAGCCCTTCAGGATCTTTTCTGCCAGCTAAGATGGAAGACTTATCTTCTATCCTATTAGATTAGTCTTTTACCATTTTAGCCCTATTAAGGAAACCAAATAGTTTCCTTAATGTCGGTTGTAATAGAGGGGTAAATAGGTCTTTTCCTTAATGTTTGGGCCTATAAATACCCCCCATTTCACCCTGTAATAGGGACCGATCATAAGTGATTCAATACACACTTTCGAACTATTCTAAGCTATTATCCTTTCGGAGGCTTAGAACAGTTTGCTTCGCAAACACTTCGTTTGTTAGTTTCTTTTCTACAGAAACCTGTTAGCGTAATCTTTTACGCCAACAGTTGGCGCCGTCCGTGGGGAACCTAGTCCAAAAAACTTCGTTCTCTACCAACCTCTTGCATCATGCCTCCTAAGCGGAGTGCACCTCGCAATCCCACTCGGAGGTCCTCTCGGATCTCCGGAGAGATACCCTTCGACACAGTCGAAGTCGGAGGGTCTTCGACTATCCCTCCACCTCAAACTCCGCAAGGGGCTTCTATCCCTCGAGGATACGAAACCTCTCCACCAACTCCTTCCACACTCCGACCGCCCGGAGCCACCCTGCCACCCTCCATTCCGATTCGAACTGATCATACCAGTTCTCAAGACCCGGAAGGTCCTTCCGGAGGAGATGAAGATAGCCTTGGAGACATAGCCACTCAAATGGCCAATCTTCAAGCCGAGGTAGCGAGGTGGAGACAAGAGGCTGCGAACAGGCTTCGCTCTCAAGCCACCCCAGCTATCCCCGAAGTGCACGAAGACGACGATCTTGATTATCCCGAAGCCCCGGAGAACGCCTCTTACGACAACGAATCTCCGTTGCACCCCGAGCTCCAGAAGGTTCGCTTCGATCCGAGGTTCAAAGCTTCGAAGCTTTGCAAGTATGCCGGAGACGAAGATCCCAGTGAGTTTGCGCGTTCTTATGCCCTAGCAATCGAAGCTAGTGGCGGAGACAGAGAAACTATGGCAAAGTGCTTCCCGTTGGCTCTTCAAGGAGTGGCGTTGAGATGGTTCTGGTCTTTAAAGCCAGGATCAATCGCTTCGTGGTCACAGTTGAAGAGGAAGTTTATAAGTAACTTTCAGGGCACCTTCGTGCCCCCCATGACGACAGGAAGCCTTTTCCAAGTGAAACAGCTCCCCGGAGAAACATTGAGGCAGTACTTCAAGCGCTTCGCTCACACGAAGTCGCAAATTCGGGGGCTGTCCACATCTTCGGTGGTTGATGCGGCTCGGGAAGGCGTCAGTCATAAAGGCCTTCTGGATAAATTGCATCGGAAGAGCATCACTACAGTATCACAGTTGATGTCGTACTTCGAGGAGTACTCGAAGTCGGAAGAAGGTTGGCTTCGGAGGACTACTGCTACTTCGACAGTGTTGACAGAAGTTAAAGCAGAGGCGAAGACTTCGGCTCAGCCGCAAGAACCAGTCCCCGAAGTGCAACATGATAGAAGAAGAGGGCAAAAGCACCCTCGTTCTGAAGTCTTAAACATTGCACCTCCGCAGAAAGTTGCACCGAGAGTTCCACAGCCTGCGGGGAACAAGTCCGGCGGCTGGAGGCCACCAGGGAAGACGGCTGGTAAGGGCCAGCCCCTTTTTTGCTGTATTCATGGAGAGAATCGAAGCCATGCAACTGACACCTGCAAGGCTATTCTTACCCTTCGGGGAGAATACTTGGAGAGAACTTCGGGTCGAGGTAGTACCGACCGAAGTCCAGCAGCAGCAGTGCGCTCGGAGCTGGTCCAGGCTGTGGCGCGGATAGAAAATTTTGATGCTGCAAGGCATCCTCCGGTGGCCAATGTTATGCCACCTCCGAAGCAAGAAGAAGGGCAAGATAGAGGGAAGAGAGTAGTTCTCCCTATCTCCGGAGGAGGTACCCTCGGAAGCATGTCCAAGAGACAGCGAAGAGAGTACGTCCGAGAAGTGGGCCACATTGGGACTTCGTCATCTGCAGCTGCAATGCCGGAGTGGTCTCATGTTCCTATATCTTTCTCTGCGGAGGATGCAGCTGGTATCAAGTTCCCGCATGCAGATCCATTGGTTATTACTGCTGATATTGCAGGAACAGAAGTCCGAAGGGTGCTAATTGACGGAGGTAGCTCGGCAGATATTATATTTGTGCAAGCCTTCGATCAGTTATGCATTTCCCGGAAGCATCTCCTCCCAGCAGCTCGTCCTCTACAAGGCTTTGCAGGACCTCCGCTAGATGCACTTGGCCAGATAGGCCTGGAAGTAACCTTCGGAGAAGGTTTACTAGCCCGAACTGAGGAAGTTATCTTTGATGTGGTAGATGCCCCGTATGCTTATAATGTTATCTTCGGCCGAGGCATGTTGAATCAGTTCGGAGCAGTGGCGCATCACAACTACTTGTGCATGAAGATGCCCACACAGTTAGGAGTTCTAACAATCTTCGGAGATCAAGCCATAGCCCGGAGAGCAGAATATGGTCATGGTCCTCCTCTCGATCCGAGGCAAGTAAACAGTGTCCAAGATAATGGAGAAATTTTTTCAGCCTCCTCCGAAGCTTCGAAGAAGTCATTTCCAAGACCAAGTCCCGAAGGAGAGATTGCAACGAAGGTCATTGTCAAAGATGGTAAAGAATACACCTTTCAATTTGGTAAAGATTTACCTCCCGAAGTTGCAACTTCCTTGGAAAAGGTCGTAGAAGAAAATTTGGATGTCTTCGCTTGGTCTGACGAAGACATCACCGGAGTCGATCGGGATATTATTGAGCACAGCTTGCTTGTAAACCCGAAGGCCCGGCCTGTTCGACAAGGGCTCCGGAAGATGTCCGCAGAGAGAGCTGCTCTAGCTAAAGACGAAGTTGAAAAACTGTTGAAGGCTGGGATTATCAGAGAAGTGGCCCATACGGAATGGTTAGCAAACCCAGTCTTCGTCAGGAAGAAGTCCTCCGGAAAGTGGCGCATGTGCATTGATTTCACATCTTTGAATAAAGCGTGCCCACGTGACCCCTACCCCATGCCCCGAATTGATCAACTAGTTGACTCCACTGCAGGTTCGGAGTTACTAAGCTTCCTTGACGCATATTCCGGCTATCATCAAATATGGTTAAAGCGCGAAGATGAAATCAAGACGAGCTTTGTAACTCCTTCGGGAGTCTTCTGCTATGTAAGAATGCCCTTCGGCCTAAGAAATGCCGGGGCTACTTTTTCAAGATTAGTTGCTAAGGCTCTAGGTCATCAACTAGGTCGCAATGTGGAGGCCTATATGGATGATATTGTAATAAAGAGTGCTTTAAAGCACCAACATAGCCTAGACTTAGCAGAAACATTCAATAGCCTTCGGGCATGTGGGATCCGCCTTAACCCCGAAAAATGTATATTCGGAGCTAAGGCTGGAAAGTTGTTAGGGTACTTAGTTTCAAGTAGGGGAATTGAAGCTAGCCCTACTCAAATAACTGCGCTGCAGAAGATGGCTCCTCCCGAGAATGTAAAGCAAGTGCAAAAGCTGACCGGACGTCTAGCCGCACTTAGCAGGTTTTTATCAAGGTCTGCGGAGAGGAGCTTGCCAATCTTTAAAGCTTTGAAAGGGTCCGAAGATTTTGCATGGACACCGGAGTGTCAGAAAAGCTTCGAAGATATTAAAGATTATCTCAGCAATCTTGCTACACTTACGGTGCCTATTGCGGACGAAACCCTACTTCTGTATCTTGCAGCCACGGGCTCAGCAGTCAGCGCAGTCCTTGTCAGAGAAGCTGATATCGATGGGAAGTTGGTCCAAAATCCTGTCTATTTTGTATCCGAAGCATTGTCAGGAGCGAAGACAAGATACTCCGAACTTGAGAAGTTCGTTTATGCTCTGATAATGGCTTCGAGGAAGCTAAGACATTATTTTTGGCTCACAATGTAATTGTACCAACTTCGTATCCTTTAGGAGATATGCTCCGAAGCAAAGATTCCACGGGAAGAATTGGAAAGTGGGCAGTAGAGCTAGCACCCTTCGGCATATCTTTCCTAGCAAGGACAGCTATCAAGTCTCAAGTCCTAGCAGACTTCGTAGCAGAGTGGACCCCACCTACGAAGTTGACTCCGGAGAAATCAGATGACGGAGTCTGGACCTATTTACTCCGATGGGGCTTTCCAAGCATCCGGAGCAGGCATTGGGGCAGTATTAATTTCTCCGTCAGGACAAAGAGCAATGTACTCCGCAAGACTCAACTTTAAGTCTACCAATAATATAGCGGAGTACGAAGGAATTTTATTGGGACTTCGGAAAGCACGTGCTCTAGGGGCTACAAGGATAATTATAAAAACAGATTCTCAGATAGTAGCAGGGCACGTAGACAAAAGTTTTCAAGTCCGACATCCACAGCTTGCAAAGTACTTAGAAGAAATTCGCAAGATCGAAGCACATTTCAAGGGTATCTCCATTCGGAGTATACCAAGAGCTGAAAACGTGCAAGCGGACATTTTAGCGAAGGCTGCTGCCGGAGCTGTGGATGTGCCTGACGAAGCTTTCTATGAGGAGCTCAATATACCTTCGGTGCCACAAGTTACTTCTGCAGAGATTCTCTGCATTCCTAGTGCAGATTGGAAAGATTCAATCATAGAACTCTTGCAAGGAGGAACAAATTTGCCCGAAGAGCCCCAATTGTCAAGATTAAAGCTCAGAGCAAGAAATTATCAGCTAATCAACGGTATATTATACAAGGCCGGAGTATGTTCCCCTCTACTCCGATGTATATCTCAAGCCGAAGGCCAAGAAATTCTTCGAGAAATTCACGAAGGCCTTTGTGGAAGTCATTTAGCCCCTAGAGCTCTGGCAGGAAAAACACTTCGCCAGGGGCTTTATTGGCCCACAATAACAGCTGATGCGGAGAGCTTAGTCCGCACTTGCCAAGGATGCCAGTGGATGGGTCGACGGAGTCATCGCCCACCAACAGCTCTTCAAGTCATTGCTCCAGTATGGCCTATGGCCAGATGGGGTATGGATCTAATTGGTCCCTTTCCGTTAGCAAAGGGAAATCTAAAGTTCGCAGTGGTAGCTATCGAATATTTTTCTAAGTGGGTCGAAGCAGAGCCCTTAACAGCTATCACTTCGAATAATGTACAGAAATTCTTCTGGAAAAACATTATTTGCCGGTTCGGAGTGCCTAGATATCTCACAGTTGATAATGGAACACAGTTCGACGCAGAACCCTTCAGGAAGTTTTGCGAAGACCTAGGCATTCAACTATGTTTTGCTGCAGTGAGACATCCTCAGTCAAATGGAGCAGTTGAGCGAGCCAATGGAAATATCTTATCAGGGCTAAATCGAAGAATAGTAGGATTATCAAAGGGACTGTGGACCGAAGAGCTTCCGAAGATTCTGTGGTCCATTCGGACTACGCAGACAAGGTCCACAGGTTTTACTCCGTTCAGACTACTATTCGGAGATGAAGCTATGACTCCAACGGAGCTCAAAGGGGGATCACTTCGCAGCACCGAACCAGATATCGAAGAAGAAAGACAAGCTTCGTTAGATTTGTCAGAAGAGACAAGGCTTCGAGCTGTAGCTAATTTATCAAAGTATCATCAGCAGACGAAGACTTGGTATGACCCGAAGGTTAAGCTCAGCGAGTTAAGGCCGGGTCATCTTGTTCTACGAAGCATTATAGCACCAGGGAAGTTAGGCAATAAATGGGAAGGTCCATATCTAATCGTCCGCTCGGGGCGCCCTGGTTCATTCAAATTAGCTAATTTAGAAGGTGAAGAGTTAGCACATACTTGGCATGCGGAGCACCTAAAGCGATACTTCGCATAAGGGCCCCTTGTAATCTGCTTGTAATCACCTCTAAATTAATAAAACATACACCAGTGGTTTGCCCTTCCCCTTGACACTCCTAGTTTCCCGAGCGGACGCGCTGGGACGGAAGTCGATCGAGAGGGAAGTGTCATCAAGCTGGCTGTATTTCCGGACTTCGTACCCATAAAGTCGAAGCCTCCGGCGTGGTGGCTGAAATCCATCCGGAGCCCAAGCTGATACCTTGTAGGCATCCGTAAAAGAGCCAATACCACATTCTACGGAGTCCAAGCTTCGGCTGGTAGACTTCCGTAAAAAGAGCCGAAGGTGGCCAAAATCTGCGGAGTCCAAGCTGCAGCTTGCAGACTTCCGTAAAAAGAGCCGAAGGTGGCCAAATTCTGCGAAGTCCAAGCTCCGGCTGGTAGACTTCTGCAAAAAAGAGCCCAAGTGGCCAAATTCTGCGAAGTCCAAGCTCCGGCTGGTAGACTTCTGCAAAAAAGAGCCCAAGTGGCCAATTCTGCGAAGTCCAAGCTCCGGCTGGTAGACTTCTGCAAAAAAGAGCCCAAGTGGCCAAATTCTGCGAAGTCCAAGCTCCGGCTGGTAGACTTCTGCAAAAATAGCCGAAGGTGGCTACAATTTCTACGAAGTCCAAGCTCCGGCTGGTAGACTTCTGCAAAAATAGCCGAAGGTGGCTACAATTTCTACGAAGTCCAAGCTCCGGCTGGTAGACTTCTGCAAAAATAGCCGAAGGTGGCTACAATTTCTACGAAGTCCAAGCTCCGGCTGGTAGACTTCTGCAAAAATAGCCGAAGGTGGCTACAATTTCTACGAAGTCCAAGCTCCGGCTGGTAGACTTCTGCAAAAATAGCCGAAGGTGGCTAAAGCAAAACAGCATTTAAGCCATGAGCTCCGAATGTCTGTTCATATAAGTCCAAAGCGACAAAATTCTTAAGACATTAAAATGTCCTCGAAGTTATCTTAATTGATTTCTTTCGTAAAAGCAAATAAAGGTACCAAGTTACCATTCTTCTGACTGCAAATAGTCGAAGATATTTCATAAGATTTCAAAAGATCTTTAAAAATGACAGAGGGGCTCCGAACCCCCAAGAAAAAATTGTACTCCGAAGTTTTTTCTTTGCGCATAACCATCTTTGAATACAGTTCGAAGTTGCTTATACCCAAAGAGGGGCTAGTAATATGGAGACAATTTTAAATCGGCATTCATTATTGAAACAAATGTGTTTACAGACTACATTATGAAAAATTGGTATCTATACCAAGAAGGAATCGGAGACCTTTTCGGTCCCGAGAGCTAGGGGTGGAACGACTAGTTCCAACATCGGAAGTTCTAAGAACTTTACGTTTAACTCTCTTCCTCCCCTTCGAAGCTCTAAAATCCTTCTGTTCTTGTTGAAGCTCGGCCCAAGTTCGAAGCCGCTCGGGGCTTCTCTCCCAGCTTCTAAGATCTTCAGATCTTTTATTTTGGGCTTCACCTTCGTCTTCGGACCATTTAGTGTCTTCAGAAGACGAGGTGTTTGCGTCGATCTCTTTATCTTCCTCTTTAATATAAGACAATACGTCTTTGATTACTTCGGGCGCAATAACGCCGGAGTCATCTCGAGGGATAAGGAATCGAGGACGTTTATAACTCTTTAGAAGTTCGAAGGTGTTCCACAGTGAGCGAAGTTCGCTGTTAAGCTCTAACACTTCGATATCTTCGATAAGAGGCAAAGCCTAAAAATATAACAAACAAGATTTTCATTGATAAATGTTTACAAGCACAAAGCTTTACATGGTTAAAAATCCTAAAACATTCCTAAACCTGTGGGTTTGAAGGAGGTTGGCTGCTCGAAGCTTGGCTTCGAACATGCTTCTGGCGTTGGCCTTCATCAATCCAAGCCTTGATCGCAGATCGACCTTCGGCTCTCCACGAAGTTTGGAAGGCCCGCCAAGCAGCAGCTACACCTTCGGAAGGTTTGAGAAGTCGGTCGTCGTCGAAGGTGATTGGACCTCTTCCTGCGTCCGGAGTTATTGACCGGCCCAAATCCTCGTAATAGCGAAGTAGACCAATAGCAGACACATGTCCGGAGAGTTCTCCGTATCTAATGCCCGCTGTCTTCATCTGCTTCGCCACCCCTTGGATCCTTTTCAACCGGCGCAGAAGGCTGATGTTATCATCAGAAGGGAGAATTCCAGTAGTACCGAAGTACTCCAGGACTTCTAACAACTGATTCATAATCTCCGCAGCCACCTTCTCAGACCTCAACTTATCTTCGTTCAGCGCATCCTTCGCCGAAGTAACTTCGTCCAAAACCCCAGAAAGTCTAGCATTCTCAGTGGTCAAAGTGTTTTTCTGTGTCAACAATTGGCTAGCTTCCTCTTCAAGCCGGACGAGCCTAGACCCCGCAGTAGCATGCTCCGCCCGCAGTTTGTCAACTTCTGCTCGAAGCACAATCCTTTCCGCTTCGAGCTCTTTCTTTACAGCTTCCAAGCTTTGCCTGGCCCTTCGCTCTGTTAATATTATATTGTCCATTTGAGTCACTCGACTTTCAGAGATGTTAAAATTCCTTCGAAGAGTGCTATTTTCTTCCCGAAGCCGAGCGATTTCTTCGTCATTGCATAGACTTGCAGCTCGGGCCAAGACAGTTTGCTATCAAAGTAAAAATCGAAGTAAATATTCATTCGAAGATAAATTCTATAATAATTTGCAGTTGTTTCATACCTGATAAGCTGTACGTTCAATAATGGCATTAAGCTCCGTCCTGTCAGCCTTGCGCAGGATGGCCACTAATTCGGTCTCCCCTATCTCACGACTAGCTCGATCCAAAGGTTCGAGCAAAGTCCGAAGACCAGTTGTTTGCCCTAAGAAAGGAGCCAGCAAGGGGAGCATGCTTATTGCCTCTTGGTCATCTTCGTTCAATGAAGGACCGGAGCTTTGGCCTGCGGCCTTCGGAGCCATTGGAGTTTGAGCCTCCCTGGAAGATTGGCTCTCGGCTGTTGAATCAGACGGAGTTGATTCGGAGCTTATAGCAGGCAGGGGCTCTATTTGTCTTTTGCCTCTTCCAGGCCCCTTTTGAGTAATTCTTGGGGCTGGCTCCGAAGTCGTCGAAGGTTCAGGAATTATTTCTTCCTGACGGACTTCTTCCATAGGAGTGGGTTCTGCAAAGTAATTAAAAGTATTATACATAGTATAAAAATTCAAATAAATACAAAAGTTCTTCGAAATCTACCTTCGGTAGTCCGTGGAGGAGTTGTTGTCGGACTGATTGGTGGATCGAAAGCTAATTCTTCATCTGAATCAGCCGTTGAATCATGGACTACAGGAGCATCGCCCTGGGTAGTCCTCGTTGCTTCTTCGGGAATCGAAGCTATAGTGACTTCAACCCCACTTTCATCCACAGGAACTTCGTCCTGAGCTACATCTTCTTGAACTGCCGAAGTCCTTGGTTGATCAACATTTTCTCCGGACTCCGGTACGTTCGCAGGTACTCCGGTTTGTGCGGCCCTTTGAGTTTCATTCTCTTCCATTAGGCGCACAAGTAACCTTTCCATTTCTTCTTGAGAATCGGAAACCGAAGCTCTGGAGCTCGAAGGTAAAGGATCTAAAGGTGCGAGGTTCTTCGGCTTCCGAGCCACCCTCTTCACCGGAGTTTTTGCTGAAATTGAAGTTCCAGCTTCGGCTTTCCTTTTTTGAGGCCCTTTCTCCAAAGGTGCCCAATCCATCAGAGGGGGAGGAGCGAGTTTCAGCATTCCCCATACTCTATTAAATCTTTCCCAACTCCCAACCAGCTTAATTCGCCACTCTTTTTCGGTCGGAGTTGGAGCACCCAAGATTTTTTCCGAAGCCCTTATAATCTGTTCTGAAGTAACAGGGGCTGAAGATTCTACAACATAAATAATTCAAGTCAGTTTTTCTTCGAAGTAAATATGTTTAATGCATGTTGTTTTCGAAGTTACCTGTAGGACTTGAAGTCAAGTTAATTCTGCGAAGACCACCTTCGGAATCATCTTCGAAGATAATAGGCCAGTCAGCCATCAACGGAGGAATTTGAAGACCGATGAACTCTTCGGCCAAGTCCCGCATACTGAGTCTTCGGCTAACTTTTTCAAGCAAGTTCAGACGAGCTTCAAATTGGCCTTCGTCAGGACGCACCAAAGCTTCTTTTCGGAACTGGATTTCTCTAAGAGGTCCGGCCAGAGGATTGCTTGCCCCGACTTCGGCATAGAACCATTTCAGCACCCAATCAGTATACCATCTAGCATTGATGGCCTTAGCAGGGAATCGCAGAGCGTATTCATCTCGAAGCCTAAAATTGATGCTTCCGAAGGCAACCACTACTTTTTCACCTCCGGAGCCTACGAAGGTCTTCGGCTGACAAGTTGCTCTGTGCAATGCTGCGAAGATTTCAGCCCTCCCCTCACAACCTTCGGCTCTCAAAGCCCACTCGAAGATAGCTAATCTAGCTACAGCATTCGGAGACAGCTGGGGGAGGGTTACATGAAACAAGTCGAGGACTTCAGCTAAGAAATCTACAGCGGGGAGGCCCAAGCCTGCTTCGAAAAAAGCTTCGAACACTACGACTTCTCCGAGTCTTGGTGATGGGATTGCTTCTTTCCCTGGTTTTCGAATCATAACTCCCGCACCTATATTTCCTCCTACTGTCATTGCCAGGGACTCTCTTTTGCAGGTTGAAAATCCTAATTCAAAGGATTGATCCAGATATTTGGTTGATGGAGGGCACAGACCTTGATCATCGGCGATTTGGGGATTTTTTCCCTTTGCCGCCATGGAAGTTGTCGCCTGCATCGAAGGCGTCGCCGTCACTGTTGCCGCTGCCGCTGCCGCGGCCGCTTGTTGACGAGCCAAGGTCGAAGGAGGTGCAGAGCCTTTGGTCTTCGCCATCGCAACTGCTGGATCGATCTGAGAGAATGGAGGCTAGGGCTCAAGAACTCAAAGGGCTAAAAAGTTTTCGATTGAGAAGAAGCAGTGAAAAGGTAATCGGTAAAGTTTTGAGGTTCTTTATTTATAGCCTAAACTTTCCGTTTGTTACCGTTTGGGCTCTGCCCTTTCGCATTCCCGTCTGTTATTTTCCTCCGAAAATAACGCCTCGAATAACTCCGTTAGAAACAGAAACTAACGGCTATATTTTCTAAGTCCAAAAAGACTTTCGAACTTCCTGAGTCAATTCTAAGATAGTTCGAAAAGTAATTACCTTATGACTGATTCGAAGTTCATGTCTTCGTGTATTTCGAAGATAAAACAAAAATCAATAACCCCTATGATTGGTTATCTTTCCTTTCCGTATACTGCTCTCCTAACGTTACAGGTCAAACGGAGAAGCGTATTCGAGGGGCTACTGTTGGGGGAAAATATCCCATCTTCGGGGTTATTTCCAGAACAGCATGAAGACAGCCAACCAGTTTGAAGATTGTCCGAAGGCCATCTTCGAAGGTGCTTGAAGCCTGGTTCGAAGCCCGAAGGCAGGCATTGGTTCGAAGTATGTCTTCGAACCAAAGCCCTTCAGGATCTTTTCTGCCAGCTAAGATGGAAGACTTATCTTCTATCCTATTAGATTAGTCTTTTACCATTTTAGCCCTATTAAGGAAACCAAATAGTTTCCTTAATGTCGGTTGTAATAGAGGGGTAAATAGGTCTTTTCCTTAATGTTTGGGCCTATAAATACCCCCCATTTCACCCTGTAATAGGGACCGATCATAAGTGATTCAATACACACTTTCGAACTATTCTAAGCTATTATCCTTTCGGAGGCTTAGAACAGTTTGCTTCGCAAACACTTCGTTTGTTAGTTTCTTTTCTACAGAAACCTGTTAGCGTAATCTTTTACGCCAACACTGGGCCTTCTAGTGAGGTTGTATTGTTTTGCAAGAAATCCCATATCGGGCTCCGTCAATCAGTAACTGGTATGCAAAGGACTTCTGCCAGGGGTGGTTGATGAACTAAAGGTTTAACAAGTTCCTCATAAAAATCCCCTTCCGGGACATCCATTGCTCTGGCCGCAGCCTTTGCCAAGACGTCTACAAGCTGATTATCTGCTCGAGAGATGCTTTGAGTTGAGATTCCTTTGAATAATGCCTCCGTCTTGAGAATTTCTTCTAGGTACTTCGCAGGCTGTGGATGCCGGGCTTGGAAGCTTTTATCAACATGCCCTGCAATAACTTGGGAATCTGTTTTTATTACAATTCTAGTTGCTCCAAGTGATCTTGCTTTTCAGAGACCAAGAAGGATTCCTTCGTATTCTCCAATATGTTAGTGGACTTAAAGTTGAGCCTTGCAGAATGCATTTCTTTTTGCCCTGAAGGTGATATTATTATGGCTTCGGTGCTAGACCCAGATGCCTAGAAGGCTCCATCAGAGAATATTGTCCATAATTCTTCGCAGGGTTCTTCTAGAGCCCAAACTGCAGATGGAGTCCACTCGGCCACAAAGTTGGCTATAACTTGGGATTTAAAAGTTGTTCTTGTAGTGAAGGAACTTTTGACGACAATATTGCTCTCTGTATTGATTAAAAACCAACATTGCAACTTCTGATACAATATGAGAACTGCTGATAGCAAAAATTGCTCTCTGTTTTAAATCTTATTCAATATCAGAACTTCTAATCAAGTATTGGATCTTCCGATCTGACAAATATTAGAACTTCTAATATAGCATCGGAACTTCTGATTTTCTACGGACATAAAATAGATCTAATCCATTTTTCCACCATGTATCTCCATATATAAGGGATGAAAATCAAACACGATGCATGTAGGCTCTAATACCACTATTGGGGAATGGGGAAGCTACGCTAGCTAGCAAATTCAAAACAATTCACCCCAAAGCCCAAGAACCATGCGTATGAGGGATCATGAATCGGTACCTTCTAACAGGAGACGTGCTAGGTGTAGTGGAAGAATATGTTGGGCAAGCACATCCTCATTTATCCTCGCCACGCTCTGCTCGCTGCCCGACAATCCAATCGGCGAAGACAGCGGTGTCCACATGAAGAATACGATGAGCGTCGCTGTTCGAGCAATGCCTCCACAGAGTCCACACATACATGGATGAGATCGCTCTCATGCTAGCGTGCTAGAACTGCTCGTGAGATCTGGGAGATATCTCAACCTCAACTCTTGAGATCAAGAAAGGGAGAGGAGGAGTTCTTGGTGGCTAGGGCTTAGATCTAATCTAAACTGTTAATAACTTGATTATCAAGATCTCCTCCCTATTTATATAGAGGTCAGAGACCTAACCCTAATCCACATTAGGGCCTAATAGATCCAATATGTTATGCCCACCTCGAAACTTCCGATTGTTAGATCGGAACTTTCGATCAAGACTCTTGGTCTGCAATTCCAGGAATCATCGTAACATCCGATACCCCTATCGGAACTTTCAAACAGTGCAATTTTTCTCGATACACATCAGAAGTTCTGGATTCAACTCTCTATCTCTAAATTAGAAATTATCGGATCTTCCAATATCACATTCGAACTTCCAATTTATCGAAACTTTTGATACCATATCAAAATTGTCGATTTGAGCTTTCTCTTTCCAATTTAGAAAATAATCAGATATTCCGATTCCAAATCAGAACTTCTGATCCAACGAAAATTTTCTTGGGCATAGTTCCTTCATTTTTCGCCAGAAAGAGGGTATTGATTTTGAGGAGTCTTTCGCGTATGTTGCCTGTCTTGAGTATATTAGCATACCTTTGGCATTCACTTCTTTGAAAGGTTTAAGATTTTTTCAAACAGATGTCAGGAGTGCTTTTCTGAATGGGTACATAGAGGAGAAGGTCTATGTTAGGCCGCCCCCCGATTTTGAAAACCCTAAGTTTCCTCGACATATTTTTAAGTCGCGGAAAGCTTTACATGGTCTAAAGCAAGCCACCAGGGCTCGGTATGATTGTTTGAAGAAGTTTTTGTTGGGGAATAGCTTTGTGATGGGTTATGTGGACAAAACTCTTTTCTTGCTGAAAAATGGCTCTGATTTCTTGATCGCTCAGATTTACATGGACGACATTATTTTCGGTGGTTCTATTAATGAGCTTGTATCCAATATTTATGAGCAGATCTAGCAGACCAAGCATGGCATCTTCATCCACTAGAGCAAGTACATGTGAGACATGCTAAAGAAGTTCGACTTCAGTGGAGAGATGAAGTCTCAGATGACCACCATGGGAACATCTAGGGGCATGGAAAAGGATGAGAGCGGCATCTAGATCAATGGGAGAGTATCGAGGGATGATCAGATGAATTATGTACCTAATGGTGATGAGACTGGACATTCAGTTTGCTGTGGGATTTTGCACTCGCTTCAAGTCTTCACTATGCGCATCTCATCGGCAGGCTGTCAAGCACATTTTTAGGTATCTTACCTATGTGCCTATTCTCGGTCTTTACTATTCTGCATCATCATCTCTTGAGTTTTACGGCTGTTCTGATGCTTATTTTGGTTGGTGCTAGTTGGATCACAAGTCGACTTCCGGTACGTGCCAGTTTCTTGGTTCTTCACTTGTTTCTTTGTCTTCATGTAAGCAATCTAGAGTTGCTCTTTCCACTACAGAAGCTGACTATGTAGCTGCTGCTCATAGTTGGTTTGGATCATTTCTACTTTGAAAGATTTTGGGTTGTCTTTCCCTGCCAGAGTGCTTTTTTTGCAATAGCACCAGTGTGATTAGTGTAGGGAAATACCCATGTCTTCATTAAAAAACCAAATATATTGATGTGCGCTTTAACATTCTGAGGGATCAATATAACAATGGTGTCATTTACCTTGTTCATGTTGGCACCGACCATTAGTTGGCTGATATTCTCACCAAACCTCTAGATAAGTCTACGTTTGAGTGTCTGCGAGGGGATTTTGAAGTTGTGTATCCTCTTCGGGATATTTTTAGTATTTTCTTTCTTCTTTACTCTTTTCGTGTGAGTACATTACATGCATATTCATATATCCACACTTTGAACTTTCTTCTGTTATATGATTGAACTGCTTTTAGTCATTCCTACTAGTATATGCTTTTGAATACCTGTCGATGTTCATGCTTTGCTTTAATTCACATGATATATATGATATTTGTCATATGCATGGATTTTATGATTTTAAACTTTAAAAAAGATCAATATTGATTTTAGTAACTAGCATGTGTAGGTTGAATGCTTTTGCTATCTTTTTACATTCCTGACAGCTGAATCCTTTACTTTGATGCAAATATGCAACTTTGACATCTATATGGTTTACACGGAAACCTGCTATAAAAAAGATAAAAATCATGAAAAATGAAAATCCATGCCTTTTATGCAGCTAAATGACATACTGGGGGCAGAGGGCCCCCGGTATGGCTCTGCACTGTAGCGGAGTGGAGATATTTTCCTGGTTCAAGGTAGTGGCCGGAGCTCTTCAGGCGAAGACTACATCAAAGGCTTCGAAGGTACTCCGAATGGAATTCCGTGGACTTAGCTTTGAAGGGACCGAAGGTGGTCCAGAGGTTGGCTCCGGGAACCCCGAAGGAGGTCCAAAGGCTTGACTCCGGAGTGCTCCAAAGGGAGCCTGACGGCTAGGCTCCAGAGCACTCCGAAGGGAGTTCGGAGGGTAGCTCCGAAGGGAACCCGGTGGCTTGAACTAAATGCTGCTTGGAAATAACTTCAGTAGGAGGGTTCCGTTCTGACTTCTTGCCTCGGCGGTGCGAGGCTCTGGGCCCGAGGCCTGCGGAGGCTAACATCATTTGGCCCCTTTTTTAGGGAACACTTATTCCCCCAACAATAGCCCCTCACTCTTAGACCTTCAGAGCGAAGGGGTGTGTGCGCCTCTGGACAAATGACAATAAAAAACGTAACTTCAGCGAAGAAAGGCCTTCGTAGATTTGACCGAAGGGGGCTTCGACTTGTGCAGGCAATAATTGCCTGCCTTGACTGATAGGGTGACCTCGGGGAGACCAAACGGCTCCGCAACGGTTATAAAATTGACTGTTACAGTGTAGGGGGGTGCACCGGTTCGCTTCATCTTCGCTTCAGGCCCACTTTTCATAGACTTCGACATGGTAACCGTCGGGACTTTTACCGCCTATAAAAAGAGGTTTACCGCATACGGCTTCGCCACACTCTCATTTGCTCCTTTCTCAACTCCTAGCGCCCTTCGCTTTCTTCTCTTCATCTTTAGCTTCGCGCGGAGATGGCTTCGCAAGCTTTAGTGCACTTCACGCCGAAGCCTCACAAAATGCTGAAGAAGGTTGCGTCGAACAAGGCCTTGGCCCTGGGTGCGAGTTCGAGCTCCACCTAGGCATAGGCGGCGGCGAAGCCTGCAGCAAGGCGCTTGGGGCCGAGGGACCTTCGGTCGCCGTCGGACAAGTTCAAGCAGACTCTAGAAATGAGAGCTTTGGCCTCAACGGAGGAGTCTGTCAGAAGGGCCTATGAGGGAAGATATCAGCAGAGATCCAACTTCGGGTACCAGAGAAGTCGGAGACCATACCGAGGCCTCGGGATGACGAGGTTGTACTCTTTGAAGCCTTCTTTGAGGCCGACCTCGGGCTGCCAGCAGTGGACATGCTGAGCGAGGTGCTGAAGGCCTACAACCTCAAGCTTCCTCATCTGTCGCCAAATGTCATGGCGAGTTTGGCTGTCTTCTAGTGGGCTATGAGGGCCGAAGGCTGCGAGGGGGTGGACAAATGTCTTCGTAGCCCTCCATGACGCCAACTGTCAGCCGAAGCAGAGGGAGGGAGTAGATCGTGTCAAGAGGGCCTTGGCCTTTAGGAGCACCAATTTCTAACTTCGGAAGGAGTACTAGGACGGCCTCCCAGCGAGGGCCGCCAACAGAAAGTGGTACTTGAAGTGGGACCAAGAGTGGTTCTATGCCTCGGTTGGCACGAACTCTCCCCTTTGGAGTACCAACGTGCTCATCTCCTACCGACACGAAGGTGTGGTGAAGACGAGCCCTGACATCCTTCGCTCAAGGATTTTTCTCCTGCGGAGGGTGGCTTTGAGGATGAGCATGAGGGACCTTGCGGAGGAGTTTATCACCCTTCGTCTTAGCCCCCTCGCGCTCTGTTGGTCGGAGGGTCTCTTTCAATCTTCAGACTAGGAGGTCCCAAGCGAGGTGTCGGCAGAGCGCCTTGGTAATACTTCAATTTCTTTTCATCTTCATACTTCACAAAATGAACTCGTGCTGACTTGGAGCTTTGATGAAGCCGCTCATGAAGTAAGGACTCTGGAGGAGGCAATCATAGCGGCATAGCGCGTCGTCGGGGCCCCGACACCTGAGGAGCAGGCTCAACAGCTCGCTCTAGTGGGGACTTAGGAACTCTGGAACAGAGTGTGGGCCTAGCTCGGCATTGAGGGGAACCAAGCTCTACTAGACATCACCAGCCCTTCACCCTCTACAAGCGGCTCCAAAAGGAAAGGGGTGGACGACGACGAACTTGAAGCCTCGAGTGTTCGCTCGAAGCTCCCAAAAGTCGAATCCCCTTCTACGGAGGAGCCAACGGCCGTGAGCCCTTGAACTGGAGCGGAGCCCGCAGGGCCTCCGGCGGCAGCTACCGAAGTGGCGGCGAGGACCGCTACAACACCCCGTTCGGGCGCAGGGGTTGGGGCTCCGCCTGCGCACCGAAGGGACTGGGAGCACACTTCGCTCCCCCTCCTTCGAAGATATTTCCTCCGATGAAGATAAACACTTGATCACACTTCTCTTTTCATACGTGAATATTGACTTGTATTTTTCTGCAGATGTCGATGCCGGTGCGAGGCCCGTTGTGCCGAAGCCGACAGAGGCCTCCGGTAGCAGCAGCAGCGACAGCAGCAGCTCGGGGTCCGACAGTACTTTGTCCGAAGAGGACGGGGGGGACGGCCGCTGCGAAGGGAACCTTCAAGATGAAACCGAATAACACATCGAGGTGGTGGACCAGAGCCCGGCTCTACGGGAGTCTACACTGGAGGAGGCTGTGACGGAGATAATCTAACCTCTGCAGCTGAGGGGGCCTGTGACGGAGGCCGCCATTCACGCGTTCCATGAAGGCTGCGTTGCTGTAGGGTCAGGGGTATTGGTGGCACAACTCAGCCGCTTGAGCCCCTTCGACCTCTTTGCAAATGCAAACAAAGCCCTCATCCAGGTGAGCGAAGTCCCACACAGTCTTCGAGTCGTACTTGCTTTTCAATCAACACTTATGATTTTCTTGAATCTTTTTAGGCCTTCATGTTTAATGTTGTAGCAGCAATCTCCGTGGACCATCGGATGGCTGACTTGGTGGAGGAGAGGGATGCCCTCTGACGTGAGATCTCGGTGGAGGCCGAGATGTGAAGGAGAGTCGAAGCCTCTGTAGAGGCGGCGAGGGCCGAGGCCGAGAAGGTGAGGGAGGTATTGCTCTCAGAGACCAACAAGCTTCGGGCGGAACTTCGAGCTTCGGAGGAGGCCAGAGCGAATCTGGCGGTGGAGAACTCTGACCTTCGTGCAGCCGGGCATTGCGTGGAGAACTTCATGGTTCAAGGGGTCGACGAAGCTACCTTGAGCTTGACCACAGTCCTCGAGCAAATAGGGACTGAGTGTCGGGCTCTGGACATCAACCCTCAAGACCCGGTCAGGGATCGCCTCAAGTTCCTGCAGACTATGGCTGCGACGGCAGAAGAGTCGATGAAGGGTTTCGCTCTGATGGCCGACCGAGTGGCAGGCAAAGGAGTGTTGTAGATGCTTCATGACGCGGGTGCAACCACCTCGAGGCGACAACTTCGGCGACTCTGGTGGCCTTCAGAGGCCAACACTTGGCCGCATCGCCTACAGATGTCCGCGGAGCGTGGCGTTGTCTTCAGGAGCCTTAGAAGGCCCAAGTCTACGAAGCAGTCATCGGGCTCCAACGGGCCCTCCGTCTTCACCGAGACAGGGCACAAGCCTCGCCAGCTCAGCCTTCGACGTCAAAGCCTCGACCTCCGAAGGTGTAGACCTCCTTAGGCTCCTTGTAATTCTTAGTTGTAGGCTTGTAAAAACTCATTAGTTTATTAATATAAATGCGGGGGTACTTAATACCTGCATAGGCTCAGCCTTCGAATGTTGACCTCGAAGTACTTGAGGATTCTGAGGAGCTTCGCCAGCTTTGGGTGGTGCTCGAGGTAGCTAGATCTGAAGGCCTCCCTCGGTTTAAGCTTCTGAGGAGTCCTAAGGGCGAAGCCATTTCCGAAGTATCCCAGGAGCTGCTAGCTGCCGTGATGACGGAGCCTCTTCGGAGTTCTTCCTCCTCGCTAGACTTAAGCTGCTTCGAAGTAGACTTAATTAGCGAGGGGGCACAGTCATCAGGCACAACCTAAATTGGCGGTGAAGCCCTAGACTTCTCTGCCTTTGATATGGCACCACCTGCATCCCAGACTTGGACAAACCTGCAAGGCAAAAGGTGAGGTCTGCGGCTTCGGGGCGTGGACGGTACGGCCGCGGGAGAGCAGGCTCCGATGGGGCTTCGTCCAGCCGAAGGTGCCCTGCCCAGAAAAAGAGCAAGCGAGGGTCGAACATGTTGGGGCCTGGAGCTCGCTTTTTCTTAGTCTTAGATACATACTACTCATAATTTTGTTTCAAAGTGTATTTGTACTTCTCAATTATCATTCAATGAATGAAATTTGTTGTATTTGCATACTTCGTCTGCATACTTCGCATGATTTGATTGTTTCAAACGTTTATCTTGTCACGCTCATACTGCGCATTTTATTCGCACACTTCGCATTCATACCTCGGTCCCCCTTGCACGTGGAAGCTTGGGACTTAGTCGTTGCTGGTGCGGGCAATTTGGAATGCGAAGGGGTGTGCCTTTTTGGCGGCTGTTGGCGTAAAAGATTACGCTAACAGGTTTCTGTAGAAAAGAAACTAACAAACGAAGTGTTTGCGAAGCAAACTGTTCTAAGCCTCCGAAAGGATAATAGCTTAGAATAGTTCGAAAATGTATATTGATTCACTTGTAATCGGTCCCTATTACAGGATGAAATGGGGGGTATTTATAGGCCTGAACATTAAGGAAAAGACCTATTTACCCCTTTATTACAACCGACATTAAGGAAACTATTTGGTTTCCTTAATAGGGCTAAATGGTAAAAGACTAATCTAATAGGATAGAAGATAAGTCTTCCATCTTAGCTGGCAGAAAAGATCCTGAAGGGCTTGGGTTCGAAGACATACTTCGAACCAGTGTCTGTCTTCGGGCTTCGAACCAGGTTCCGAGCATCTTCGAAGAAGGTCTTCGAACAATCTTCGAAGTAGTTGGCTGTCTTCATGCTGCTTTAGCAATAACCCCGAAGATAAGATATTTTCCCCCAACAGTAGCCCCTCGAATACGCTTCTCCGTTCGACCTGTAACGTTAGGAGAGCAGTATACGGAAAGAAAAGATAACCAATCATAGGGGTTATTAATTTTTGTTTTATCTCCGAAATGCATGAAGATATGAACTTCGAATCAGTCATAAGGTAATTACTTTTCGAACTACCTTAGAACCGATTCAGGAAGTTCGAAAGTCCTTTTAGACTTAGAAAATATAACCGTTAGTTTCTGTTTCTAACGGAGTTATATGAAGCGTTATTTTCGGAGGAAAATAACAGGCGGGAATACGAAAGGACAGAGCCCAAACGGTAACAAACGGAAAGTTTAGGCTATAAATAAAGAACCTCAAAACTTTACCGATTACCTTTTCACTGCTTCTTCTTAGTCAAAAGCTTTTTAGCCCTTTGAGTTCTTGAGCCCTAATCTCCACTTTCTCAAATCGATCCAACAATTGTGATGGCGAAGACCAAAGGCTCTGCACCTCCTTCGACCTTGGCTCGTCAACAAGCGGCTGCGGCGGCGGCAGCGGCAACAGTGGCGGCGCCGCCTTCGATGCAGGCGACAACTTCCATGGCGACAAGGGGAAAAAATCCCCAAATCGCCGATGATCAAGGTCTGTGCCCTCCATCGACCAAATATCTGGACCAATCCTTTGGATTAGGACCTTCAACCTGCAAAAGAGATTCCCTGGCAATGGCAGTAGGAGGAAATATAGGTGCGGGAGTTATGATTCGAAAACCAGGGAAGAAGCAATCCCATCACCAAGACTCGGAGAAGTCGTAGTGTTCGAAGCTTTTTTCGAAGCAGGCTTGGGCCTCCCCGCTGTAGATTTCTTGGCTGAAGTCCTCGACTTGTTTCATGTAACCCTCCCCCAGCTGTCTCCGAATGCTGTAGCTAGATTAGCTATCTTCGAGTGGGCTTTGAGAGCCGAAGGTTGTGAGGGGAGGGCTGAAATCTTCGCAGCATTGCACAGAGCAACTTGTCAGCCGAAGACCTTCGTAGGCTCCGGAGGTGAAAAAGTAGTGGTTGCCTTCGGAAGTATCAATTTTAGACTTCGAGATGAATACGCTCTGCGATTCCCTGCTAAGGCCATCAATGCTAGATGGTATACTGATTGGGTGCTGAAATGGTTCTATGCCGAAGTCGGGCAAGCAATCCTTTGGCCGGACCTCTTAGAGAAATTCAGTTCCGAAAAGAAGCTTTGGTGCGTCCTGACGAAGGCCAATTCGAAGCCCGTCTGAACTTGCTTGAAAAAGTTAGCCGAAGACTCAGTATGCGGGACTTGGCCGAAGAGTTCATCGGTCTTCAAATTCCTCCGTTGATGGCTGACTGGCCTATTATCTTCGAAGATGATTCCGAAGGTGGTCTTCGCAGAATTAACTTGACTTCAAGTCCTACAGGTAACTTCGAAACCAACATGCATAGTACATATTTACTTCGAAGAAAGATTAACTTGAATTATTTTTTAGCTTCTTCAGCCCCTATTACTTCAGAGCAAATTGTAAGGGCTTCGGAAAAGATTTTGGGTGCTCCAACTCCGTTAGAAAAAGAATGGCGAATCAAATTAGTCGGAAGTTGGGAGCGTTTTAACAGAGTATGGGGAATGTTGGAGTTGACTCCACCCCCTCTGACAGACTGGGTGCCTCAGGAGAAAGGTCCCAGGAAAAGAGTAGCCGAAGCCGGAGCTTCAGGTTCAGCAAAGACTCCGGTGAAGAAAGTGGCTCGGAAGCCAAAAAAATCTCGCACCTTCGGATCCTGCTCCTTCAAGCTCAAGAACCTCACTTTCTGGTTCTAAAGAGGATGAAGGTATTTTACTAGTAAATTAATTGATGAAGATGCAACTCAACGAAGTATTCATATTGAAGACAATGCAGGTATTACGGAGCCTCAAGCCAACATCGAAGAAGTAAGAGCTCCGGATACTCAAGAAGATCAAAACGAAGCCCCTATGGTGTAAATGAGGCCGAAGTGCCTGCGAACATACCGGAGTCTGGAGACAATGTTGATCAACCAATGACTTCGGTAGTTCAAGAAGACACAACTCAGGCTGGAGTTCCTGTGGATGAAGGGGGAGTCGAAGTCACTATGGCTTCGATTCTCGAAGAAGTAACGAGGGCTCTTCAGGACGATGCTCCTGTAGTCCAAGATCTAGCAGCTGATTCGGATGAGGACTATACTTTTGATCCTCCGATCAGTCCGGTGCTCGACATTCCAGAGAATGTTGAAGGTAAATTTTGCTTAATTCTTATCAATTTTTGCAAAATTATTCAATGTGTAATATTTTTGTTTTTTCAGAGCCTCCTGTTGTCGAAATATCCCTCGAAGATACAATTCAAAGGACCTTCGACAACTTCAGGGCCGCAACCGGGAGTTGCTCTACCGGGGCCTGGAAGAGGAAAAAGACACATCGAGCCTCTCCCTGCTCAAGGATCGCTTCATCTGAATCGACAGATGAAAGTGAATCAACTGAGGGGGAACCAGCTTCAGAAGTTCCAAGAGCCTCGGAAGAACTCTCTGGACCTTCGCTAAGCAGAGCTGATCAGAAGGCTTCAGTAATGCTTCCTCTCATAACTCCTTTTTTGGAGGAGAGAACCGGACTTGGGACTTTGGTTAAACCTTTGGGTAAGGCCAGTCGCAAAGTCGGGGAAACAGAACTGGTAGCCCGTTTAAGCAGAGTGAAGGGTTCGGAGCTTAACCTTGCTGTGGAAAGAGCAGCTTATCAGGTATAAAGCATCTTCGAACCAAATAGCAAATTATATATGAATAATTTCTTATTTCAATTTTTCTTTTTCTTAGCAAGCAGTCTTAGCCCGCGCTGCGGCTTTATCGAGCGAAAATGAAATTGCTCAACTTCGGGAAGAGAACGAAGCTCTTCAAAGAAATTTTAACTTTTCCGAAGGTCGAGTAGCTCAGATGGACAATGTAATATCAGCAGAGCGAAGGGCTAGGCAAAACTTGGAGGCTGCAAAGAAAGAGCTCGAAGCAGAAAGAATTGTGCTTCGGAGCGGAGATTGAAGATTGCAGACGGAGGATGCTGCGAAGGACTCCGCACTTGTAAGGCTACAAGAAGAGGCTGGCCAACTCCAAACTCAAAAGAATGCTTTGACTGCGGAGAACGCTAGAATCTCCGGAGTTTTAGCAGAAACGACTTCGGTCAAGGGATGTACTTAATGCGGAAAAGCTCAAGTCTGAGAAGGTGGCTTCGGAGGTCATCGAACAGATGCTAGGTGTCTTGGAGTACTTCGGTACTACTGGATCACTACCTTCGGATGACAATGTAACTCTGCTGCGCCGGCCTAAAGAGGATCCAAGGAGCAGCGAAGCAAATGAAGACGGCAGGCATGCGTTATGGAGAACTCTCCGGACAAGTGTCTGCCATTGGAATACTTCGCTACTACGAAGATTTGGGCCGAACAATCACTCCGAGCGCAGAGGGCTCCATTATCTTCGACGACGCGAGACTTTGACTCCTTCCGAAGCGTAGCTACTGCTTGGCGAGCCTTCCAGACTTCGTGGAGAGCCGAAGGTCGATCTGCGATCAAGGCTTGGATTGATGAAGGCCAACGCCAAAAGCAAGTTCGGAGCCAAGCTTCGAGCAGTCAACCTCCTCCGAACCCGCAGGTTTAGGATTATTTAGGATTTTTTGATTATGTAAAGCTGATGCTTGTAAACATTTATCAATGAAAATCTTGTTTGTTATATTTTTAGGCTTTGCCTCTTATCGAAGATATCGAAGTGTTAGAGCTTAACAGCGAACTTCGCTCACTGTGGAACACCTTCGAACTTCTAAAGAGTTATAAGCGTCCTCGATTCCTTATCCCTCGAGATGACTCCGGCGTTATTGCGCCCGAAGTAATCAAAGACGTATTGTCTTATATTAAAGAGGAAGATAAAGAGATCGACGCAAACACCTCGTCTTCTGAAGACACTAATTGGTCCGAAGACGAAGGTGAAGCCCAAAATAAAAGATCTGAAGATCCTAGAAGCTGGGAGAGAAGCCCCGAGCGGCTTCGAACTTGGGCCGAGCTTCAACAAGAACAGAAGGATTTTAGAGCTTCGAAGGGGAGGAGGAGAGTTAAACGTAAAGTTCTTAGAACTTCCGATGTTGGAACTAGTCGTTCCACCCCTGGCTCTCGGGACCGAAGAGGTCTCCGATTCCTTCTTGGTATAGATACCAATTTTTCATAATGTAATCTGTAAATACATTTATTTCGATAATGAATGCCGATTTTAAAATTGTCTCCATATTACTAGCCCCTCTTTGGGTATAAGCAACTTCGAACTGTATTCAAAGATGGTTATGCGCAAAGAAAAAACTTCGGAGTACAATTTTTCTTGGGGGTTCGGAGCCCTCTGTCATTTTTAAGATCTTTTGAAATCTTATGAAATATCTTCGACTATTTGCAGTCAGAAGAATGGTAACTTGGTACCTTGTTTGCTTTTACGAAAGAAATCAATTAAGATAACTTCGAGGACATTTTAATGTCTTAAGAATTTTGTCGCTTTGGACTTATATGAACAGACATTCGGAGCTCATGGGCTGAATGCTGTTTTGCTTTAGCCACCTTCGGCTATTTTTGCAGAAGTCTACCAGCCGGAGCTTGGACTTCGTAGAAATTGTAGCCACCTTCGGCTATTTTTGCAGAAGTCTACCAGCCGGAGCTTGGACTTCGTAGAAATTGTAGCCACCTTCGGCTATTTTTGCAGAAGTCTACCAGCCGGAGCTTGGACTTCGCAGAATTTGGCCACTTGGCTCTTTTTGCAGAAGTTCTACCAGCCGAGCTTGGACTTGCAGAATTTGGCCACTTGGGCTCTTTTTGCAGAAGTTACCAGCCGAGCTTGGACTTCCGCAGAATTGGCCACCTTCGGCTCTTTTTACGGAAGTCTGCAAGCTGCAGCTTGGACTCCGCAGATTTTGGCCACCTTCGGCTCTTTTTACGAAGTCTACCAGCCGAGCTTGGACTCCGTAGAATGTGGTATTGGCTCTTTTACGATGCCTACAAGGTATCAGCTTGGTCTCCGGATGGATTTCAGCCACCACGCCGGAGGCTTCGACTTTATGGGTACGAAGTCCGTAAATACATCCAGCTTTGATGACACTTCCCTCTCGATCGACTTCCGTCCCAGCGCGTCCGCTTCGGAACTAGGAGTGTCAGGGGAAGGGCAAACAAAACACTGGTGTATGTTTATTAATTTAGAG
>JAAALK010000506.1:0-64153 GCA_019279435.1 Zizania palustris | reverse complement strand
ATTGTAGCAGGGGCATGTTGATAAAAGTTTTCCGAGTTCGGCATCCGCAACTGCTAATATCTAGAAGAGATCCGCAAGATTGAAGCAACATTAAAGGGATCTCTGTCTGAAGCATCCCAAGAGCCGACAATGCAAAGCATATATCTTGGCAAAAGTTGCAGTCGTAGCCATAGATATTCTGGAAGGGGCTTTTTATGAAGAGCTTGCCTCCCCTTCGGTGCCCCAACTCCCTCCTGCGGAGGTCCTCTGCATACCAAATACTGATTGGCTGAGTTCAATTATGGAATTATTGCAAGGCAAAGCTAATTTGCCCGAACGCCCGAAGCTATCAAGACTACAGTTAAGAATCCAGAGTATCATATAATCACGATATTTTATATAAGGTCGGAGTATGTTCTCCCCTACTCCGATGTATTCCCAAGCCAAAGGTCAAGATATACTCTTAGAAATTCATGAAGGCCTTTGTGGTAGTCACCTTGCCCCTCGAGCCTTAGCAGGAAAACACTTCACTTGGAGCTCTCTTGGCCTACAATAGTAGCTGATGCGAAAGCTTTGGTCTGCACTTGCCAAGGTTGTCAATGGATGGGAAGACAGAGTCATCGTCCACCAACACCTCTTCAAGTTATTGCTCCGTGTGTCCAATGGCCCGGTGGGGTATGGATCTCATTGGCCCCTTCCGAATGGCAAAAGGCAGTTTAAAATTTACAGTGGTAGCAATTGAATATTTTCTAAGTGGGTTGAAGCAAAACCCCTCACAGCTATCACTTCGAAGAATGTACAGAAAATTTTTAGCAAAATATTATTTGCAGGTTCGGAGTGCCTCGACAGTTGACAATCGACAATGACACTCAATTTGATGCCGAACCCTTCAGAGATTTCTGCGAAGGTCTTGGTATTGAAATGTGTTTTGTACCTATCCATCATCCTCAATCCAACAGAGCCATCGAGCGAGCTAATGGTAATATATTATCAGGCCTAAATCAAAGAATAGTGGGATTAGCGAAGGGGCTATGGACCGAAGAACTTCCGAAGATTTTGTGGTCCATTCGGACCACTCAATCAAGGTCCACATGTTTCACCCCTTTCATGTTACTATTCGGAGATGAAGCCATGATGCCGACGGAGCTTAAGGGAGGATCCTTTCGCACCATCGAACCTAAAACAGAAAATGAAAGACAGGCTTCGCTGGATCTAACTGAAGAAAAAGGCTTCGAGCTGTTGCTAACCTGATGAAGTATCAACATCAACGAAGACTTGATATGATCCGAAGATAAAACTTATGAACTTAAATCGGGTCATTTAGTACTGCGAAGCATTACTGCTCTGGGGAAATTAGGAAATAAGTGGAAGGACCGTATATCATCCTTCGTTCAGGATGCCCCAGATCTTTTAAATTAGCTAATTTATAAGGTGAAAAAATAAAACATGCATGGCATGCGGAGCACCTTAAGCGATACTTCGCATAGGGGCTCCTTGTAATCATTTGTAAACAGTGTCTAAATGAATAAAGCTCATGGTTCGAGTAATGCGTACTTCTCAAGACGATTCCTACTCCTAGTGGAAGCACTAGGGGGGCGGAGCTGATTGCGGAGGTAAGTATTATTCATTCGAACCTAATTTACGGACTTCGAGCCACTGGCTCGAAGCATCCGTCAAGGTGGGAAAGTACCATGAAAAGCGGATTCCAAGCCATCGGCTTGAAAGCATCCGTAAAAATAGTCCAAATAGACCAAATTATACGGATTTCGAGCAATTAGCTTGAAAGCATCCGTAAAAAGATTCTAAGGAGACCACAAAAAGTGGATTCCAAGCCACCGGCTTGAAAGCATCTGTAAAAAGAGACCAAAGAGACTAAATGATACAGACTCTGAGCAATCAGCTTGAAAGCATCCGTAAAAAGAGTCCGAAGTGACCATTATCAACGGATTCTAATACATCCGAAAAAGGGTACTAAGCTACCATTTATGGGTTTTTGGGCCAATGAGTTCGAAAAAACATGCGAGGTCCATAGCGACCATCTATTTGAATTTCGACCTACTAGTTCTTAATTCTTATTCAAAATAATCAGGGGCTTCGAGCCAACGAAAACAAAGTTATTGAAATTGTACTCTTAGCTGGCATTGTAATCATTGTGCGTAACTATCTTCGATAGAAATTTGAAGGTGCTTACCCCCAAAGAAGGGCCGAGAGATAATGAGACAATTTCGAAGCATTCTAGTTTATATTACTCAATAGATTATATTACATTAAGAAAAATCAGTGTGTAAGCCAAGAAGAAAGTGAAGGCCCCTTTGATCCCCTGAGCTAGACTCGGAGTTAGCTTGGCTTCGACAGCGACTTGTCCCGGAGCCTGGAGTCTTCAGAACTTTACGTTTAACTCATTCCCCTCCTTTGAAGCTCGGAAATCTCTTTGTTCTTGCTGAAGCTCGGCCTAGGTCCGAAGTCATTAGGGGCTACTCTTCGCTTGCTCCTTGCCAGACCACTCTTCTTCGGACCAATCAATGTCCTCTAAAGTTGAAGACGCTATATTAACAACTTCTTCCCCTTTCTCCTCCTTAATATAATCTAATACTTCCTTACATATCTCAGGTATAACCTCTCCATGGCTCCCTCGAGGAATTGAAAATCGGGGATGCCTATGAGGCCTTAAGGCTTCGAAGGTAGCCCATTGTTGACGGAGCTCTTCATTAACCTCTAACACTTCGAGCTCATCCAAAAAAGGTTGGAAAGCCTAGAAACATTTCCAAATAAGTCTTTTCATTCAAAAGAGAACAAGAACATAAGTTTTGACATAGGCGGAGCCCTAAGGAGAATTAAACCTTCGGGTCAGAAGGGGCTTGCTGCTCGAAGGCTGCGCCCGCGCTTGCTTTTGATGGAGGCCTTCATCAATCCACGCCTTCACGGCTGACCAGTCTTCATCTCTCTAAGATGGCTGAAAAGCCTCCCAAGCTTGGCCACGTCAGGCGAAGGGGTCAACAGACGATCACCACCAAAGCTAGCGGGGCTGCTCTGGGCTCCGGCAAACAGACAATCCGATGTCTTCGTAGTAACGAAGCACTCTGAGAGCAGCTAATTGGCTGGAGATCTCTCTGCACCGAGTACCCGCAATCTTCATTGTGTTCGCTGCTGGATCATCTTCATCTTTCGCAGCAGGGAGTCATTGGCAGATGACGAAGAGGCGCAGGAAGTACCAAAGTATTCCATAACACCCCGGAGGGCGTCCATGTCTCGGAGGACACACTCTCACACTTTATCTTTTCTACGACCAATGCCTTATTCGATTTAGTCTCTCGCAGACTAAAGAGGAGAGCTTGGCTGTCTCCATCATTAGGACAGTTTTCTATCCGAGCAACCTATTCGCCTCCTCAGCCAAACCTTGCTGCTCTTCTCGGAGCTTGGCAAGTTCAGCTCCCGAAGTTGCCTGCTCCTCTCAGAGCCTTTCCACTAGAGCCCGAAGTACAACCCGCTCAGCCGAGCTCCTCCTTCGCAGCCTCCAGCCTAGCTTTAGCGCTCCGCTCTACCGAAGCCATCTCTTCCTAGCTCGAAGCTCGATTCTCAAGTCAGTAAGACTCCCTTGAGAGTCGTCACCTTCTCTTTGAGTCGGTTGCATTCTCGCTTGTTCGATACAGTCGCAGCTCGAGCTAGAACGACGTGCTGCAAAGGAAAAGAAGAGCAATGTAAGTAAATTATATATGCATATTTAGATTAAACTAATTTTTGCAGGTGCTTCATACCTGGTAAGCCGCCCGTTCGAGAGCAGCATCAAGCTCCGACCCTTCAGCCTCTCCAAGGATGGAGACCAAGTCAGTCTCCCCGACTTCACGACTAGCTTGAGCCAGAGGCTCTACCAAAGCCTGAAGCCCTATCCTCATTAAAGTAAGGGGGCCAGGAGAGGGAGCCTTGACAAGGCACTCAGATCATCATCGCTAGGAGAAGGAACGGAGCACAATGAAGCCCCTTGAAGGCCTCCGTGGATTGGCCTCCGTCTGTAGACTCCGACGGAGTCCACCCTGGAATGGGAGCAGGAAGGGCCAACTTTTACCTTTGCCCTTTCCAGGGCCTAGCACCTCCTTCGGAGCTACCTCCAAAATTGGAGCCACCTCTTGTTCTGCAGCTCGTGATGGCACCGAAGCCACCGTAGGCTCCGAGACTACTTCCGTAGCAGAAGCCACCTCCACCAGAGCCGATCCTGTATAGACCAAAGGTAAATGACATTGTTAAAATTGTGCAGATAAAAAGAAAAGAAGAAGAAAAGGTATTCAGCTCAAGCTTGCCTCTGGCATTGTTGCCGGACGTGCACCGGACTGCTCGGGGCTCGAACATCTGATCGAAGTCCTCTTCGGACTCCAGACTTCGAACTGAAGGAATGCCTGCAGAGATATCTTCGACCACCACAGCTATCACTTCGTTCGGAGCCAAGACTTGGGTTTCCACAGTCTCGACTCCGCCTTCTTCCATGGCAGGAGCATCTTCTTGGCTAGATAGGATGTTTATAGTCTCCGCCTGCTCAGGTTTACCTTCAACGGTAGGCGCCACCACCGCGCCATCTCGAACGGAGACCTCAGCTCCCATTCGAGACCCTTCATCCCTAGCAAAAAGGGCGTCGAACTCCTCCGCCATCGCCATGTCTACATCCTCTTCATCTTCGGATTGTTCGGGCGATGAGACATGAGACTTTGAAGGAGTAAGGGCCTTTAGCTTTCGGACCACCTTCTTCGCAGGAGTCTTCACCAAACCTGAAGACCCAACCTCCGCTTTCCTCTTCTTCAGAGCCTGGTCCAGGACAGACCAGTCTGGAAGGGTTGGGGGTTCAACTCCGAGCACACTCCATACTCGGTTGAACCGCTCCCAAGTCCCGACCAACTTCACCCTCCGTTCCTTTTCAATGGGCGTAGGGGCTCCAAGAACCTTCTCCACAGCCCAGACGATTTGTTCTGGGGTAAAGGTCACACGCAAAGCTAAAAGATAAGATGTCATTTTGATTGTCATTTATGTAAAATCAATATTGTATGCGAAACACTTTGATATAGGATATATGAAAAGCTTACCTACAGAGCTTGAAGGGATCTCCCGAAGTCCCCCCTCTAGGTTTTCCTCGAAATTAATCGACCAAGTAGCCATCAGAGGAGGGATTTGGAGTCCAATGAACTCCTCTGCCAAGTCACGCATGCTCATGCGACGACTCACAGTGTGCAACAACCCAAGGCAGACTTGAAGCTGGCTTAGGTCCGATTAGGGTCTGGCCAAGGCGTAGGTCGTCCCTACCTCGGCGTAGAACCGGCGAAGGATCCAGCCTGAGTACCATCTGTCATTGATGGTTCACTGGGAACCGATCCTAGAACTCGTCGCGGAGTTGGAAGTTGATGCTCCTGAAGGCGATCACCATCTTCTCCCCTCCGGCTCCATTGAAGGTCTTCGGGTGGCACAAAGCTTTATGAAGAGCCGCGAAGATCTCCGCTCTCTCGGCGCATCCTTCGGCCCGCATCGCCCATTCAATGATGGCCAGATGAGCAATTGCATTTGGAGAGAGTTAGGGAAAGGTGACATGGAACAACCTCAGTACCTCAAAGAGGAAATCTACTACCGGAAGTCCCAATCTGGCTTCGAAGAACGCCTCAAACACCACCACCTCTCCGGCGCATGGTGCCGAGATCACTTCACCCCAGGCTGACGCACTTTGACTCTAGGTCCCATCTTCCCAGTGATTGCCGCAGCAATCGACTTCTTCGAGCATGATGATGCCCCAAGCTATACGATTGATCTGTATACTTGGCAGACACCAGACATAGGTCATGGGCGCTGGCTAGATGAGAGTTATCTGAAGGCCCCACCGCCGTTGCCACCGCCGCCGCTTGTTGCTGGGCCAAAGATGAAGCAGGGACAAGAGCTTTGTGGCTTGTTTGCCATCTGAGGAAAGGAGAGTTTGAGAAGATGAGCTCGGGAAGAAGGAAGGTGAAATGTGAAAGCAGTCGGTAAAGTATCCAAAATTTACCTTTACTTTCTTATTTATAACATGGATTCCTTGTAATGTACGTTGCGGTGTGCCATTTGGTTGCCCTATTACGTCGTCGATACCATCATAATTTGCAGAAATATTTCATGAGAAGTCACAGCCTACGGAGAATAATCGACTGTTAGCCTCCTCAAGGAGTAACAACTCTATTTCTGAGTCTAACGACTATATTAGCTCCGCCAATGATCCATCTCCGAAGACATTTCAATGAATATCTCCGCACAAAAGTTGGTCTGAAGACCCTCAATTACCGAATGTTTCTAAGAATCGTAAAGTTTTTCAAGTTACTCTCTAAATTCTAAGCATAAAATTATTTCTTGCGTACACTGCCCTCTTCATTGCATAGACAATTTAGAGAGAAGTATTCGAGGGGCTACTGTTGGGGGAAAATATTTCATCCTCTAGAAGCCAAGGACATTTTCATGTCGGCACATGTAGAAGAAACAAAGTCAAGAACTTTGATCTCCAAAGATCCTAAAAGCAACAATTCTCTATCAGATTCAGAGTCCTAAACAGTGGAGACCTCCGTCAAGGCTTCAGCGCAATGGAGCCTTTAGAAACCTCTTGACCCGAAGGGGGTTGCCAGCGATGACAGAAGATTTATCTTCTCACTAATTAGACTAGTCTTTTACTCTTTTACCCCTATGAAGAATATTAAACATTATCTTCTTAGTCGGTTGTAATTAGAGGGTAAAGAAGTCTTTTCCCATGTATTCGGTCTATAAATACCCCTCTTCACTCAGTAAAGGGTATCGAATACTCATATATTCAATACACACTCCAAACTATCTCAAGCTATTATCCATCTCGGAGGCTTGAAATAGTTTACTCGAACAAACACTTCGTTTGTCAGACACTTAGTTTCCTAAACCTGTTAGTGTAATCTTTTACGTCAACACCATTCACACATCGATCCCATCGATGCAAGCAATCCACCACTCACTCATCACTCCAGATCGAGCAACCTTGTCAATCACTCATCACCAAGACAAAAACCATAGTGCGACCTCACTTGGTTTCACAATCTCCCTTGATGAGTGCATTGACAACTCCAAAAAGAAACATGATGAAAGTTTCAAGTTCAGCGCACAAGTGACTATAAAAACTCCAAAAGAGCCAAAACATGTCACTTGGTAAAAGATCTCCGCTGATCTCCCCTTTGGCAAAAACTCATGTAAAATATTCTCCCCCTTGGCAAAAGCATCATGTAAAACATTCTCCCCCTTTGGAAATGCAAGCATCAAGGTGATAAAATTATGCAAAGAGGGGTGTGAGGATGTAGTGTAAATGCAAGCTTCTAAAACATGATTAAGTCCAATTATAGTACAAAACAAGCATTTTTCTTGAATATTATCCAAAAGTATTGTATGACAAACTCAGATCAATGCAATCCAAACAACATTATGAGCAAGCATTTTCATGTTTTAACAAATAAAAGCATCACTACTCAGACTAGCATACTAGACATGGCAATGCATGAGATGCAAAAACTAACAAATACTAACCAGATAAGCATATCCCACTACAAGGAGCTTCAACAAACTTGGTATACAATTAATTCAAGCTTTATGATTTTTTTTATTTTTCATTTTAGTGTCAGGGGTTATTTGCATGTGAACTTTATGCTAACCGATCAAACTAAGCCTAGGTTGAAACCATCAGAAGCTTAAAACAATGGTCATGGTATACACTTCAATGTCCCAGTTCATACCAAAGTGCTATGGTAAGCGGTCTAGAACAAAGTAGTGCGACAAAGCAAACCCACTTGGATCTTTTCAATTTTATCACAAAACAACATGAATATCAATCATTTTCATTTTTTTCATTCATCATTTTTAATTTTCAGCACAATATATTTAATATAATCAAGTTGCGTATTAGCATCCAAGTGAAAAGGACGTAGCTACCAGGTATGTAAAAGATACCAAATGCTTTCAACCTATTCATGCTAGTTTCTAGACTATGCAGTGATCATTTTCAATTTTTCAGAAATAAAGCCATGCTCATAACAAGCAAAGTATAATCAACAGTATTAAAGACAATATTCCAAAGGCATAATAAAGCATGTACTTGTAAAAGCAATTAATCATATGACATAAGCTTATGTAGTAATACTTAACTCCCCCTCAAAATATGCCAGAAAATCTTGAGTGCTCAGTGTTAGGGTGAGTGAAAAACTGTTTAGGAATCTAGCATTGTAAAACTAAAGAACCAAGCAAAGCAGTAGATAGTTTATGCACATGATATGAACCATGAAAAAAAGAGTATGGTCTACCTACAAAGCACGAACTTGGAAAACAAAGAGGTCTCCCAACCCGTCGAGAATCAAAACGTCTTATACGTGGTCTAGCACCGTATGAAGCATGGTGAACACCACGACAGGCAAAATCTCTTATGGGACCATGAGGAGCCTCAAAATCAGAATAAGAGTGAAAAACATACTCATGCATACCTAAAGATGGGTAATGCATGTCCTAAAAGCTCATTGCATGAGAACGTCGTTCATCCTTGATACGATGAAAGAAAAACCCAACCAAGTGACCTACCCGCTGACAATAAGAATAGTGATACACTCTCTTGGGGTATAAGTATGGGTCTTAGGCGCAATCTCATAGTTTTCTTGGGTTTTTGCTGAGGAGTTTTCTTTGGTGGAGATAAGGCTTTCTTTGTAGGTTGAGTAGGACTTTCGGCTTTTTGTGTGTGTCTAACTAGGCTTTTTCTTTCTCAAGGGTAGGGGTGGAGTGAACACAGTTTCGCTCGAAGTGTTGGGAGTGGTTCTCTCATAGCCAATTCCTAGAGCTAACCCTGCCCTGTCAGCACACATTTTTGTTTTAGCCAAAAGCAAATACATCCTACCCTTTCCTTCAGTGCATTTTCCACCACAGAGAGAAGATAATCATTTTCACATTTTAGTTTTTTGACTTGCTCTCTAGCAAAGTTGAGTTGGTCCTTAAGGGTGATGCGGGTGGGACAAGCCGGCACACATCCTTAGAACACTCAACACTCTCCAATCTACCCTTAAGTTCATCAACATGCTCTCTCAAATTAATGCTTTCAACAAGTAAAGAACAATTCATGCATTCGTTGATAACAACAGGACTAGACTCCACCTCCAAAAGTCGCTTCTGAGTAATTTCAAGTTTTTCAACAATTTGAGCATGTGTAGAACGCAGCTGAGCAAGTTCACTCATAACAACAAGATAGGACTCACATTCAACATCATCAAACTTAGATTTTAAAATTGCAAGTTCAGTGGAAATAGATTCAAGTTAGAATTTTAGTTCTTTTCGTTCTTTAGCAGCAAGTTTAAGTAATCTATCCTAAGAATAGACAACATCATGTAACTCATTATTTTTAACAAGAAGCTAGTCACGCGATAGATTACCTCAGTTGTGTCAAGCTCATCGCTGCTATGAATGTTGTTGGCCATGAAGCAAAGGCCGATGAAGTCCATTTTCTTTTTCTCCTCTTTCTTGGGAGGCTCCTCCTCCTCTGAGCTTGGCTCCCCACTTGATGAAGTGTCGACTTCAAAGGGAGGCCACAAAATTTTTGGCTACTTTCTTAGCCACTTTGTCGTGCCTCCCCTTAAAGAAGGGTTTCTTGTTCCACTTCTGGTGCTTGTGCTCATTTTCATTTTCATTTTTAATTTAGGGCAATTGGCTTTAATGTGAGAAAGATCTCCACACTCAAAACATCCTTGAGACCCTCCTTTCCTATGATATCGTCTATCATTGTAGAAGCGGGTGAACTTCTTAACAATGAGAGCTAGCTCCTCATCATCTAGAGTGTCCACCTGTTCTTTTGTGACAGAGACCAGGGAGGACAAGTCAAAACCACCGAGAAAGTACAAACTCCAAAACCACCAAAAATATTACCTCCAGATGAGGTGCCACTACTAGGACTGGAAACTAAAGCAATAGATGGCAATAAACGAGATGCATTGGCAATCTCGGTGGACTTGAGCTCACTAAAGAGCTCGTCGCAAGTCAACGTGTCGTAACTTTCCGACTCCTCAATACTAGAGATCTTCACCTCCCATATGCTATGATCGAGAGCAGAGAAGTTTGATTGCTCTATCATTATCAGAGTAAGCTAAAATCCCAATGGAGCGAAGTTGCTCACAATTCCATCAATACGAGCAAACATAGCATCTACCGATTCACCAGGGCCTTGCACAAATATTTGATATTCTTGATTATATGTGCTTTGGCGCCTAGCCTTAATCTGGGTAGTGCCCTCATGAATAGTTTTCAGAGTCGTCTAAATTTCACGTGCAGTTCGTAGGTGCTAGACCCTATCAAACGCATTGCGACTCAGACAGATGAATAGTATGTTTCTTGCCTTGCTATTACAATCGTACTGTTCCTTCTCAGTCTAAGTGGTGCGAGTTTCAGGGATCATATATCGAGAATCGACAATGTACCAAATAGCACTTCCTTGGTTTAGTAGGTAAGCCTCCATGCGCACCTTCCAATAAGCAAAATCTCGACCATCAAACATCGGAATCTTAGTATTTTTGTCCATGTCGCCAAAGGATCACAAACCGGTTAATGTCAACTGGTGATCTAGCCGGCTCTGATACCAATTGTAGGACCGAAACGGGCAACTAGAGGGGGGTTGAATAGGCGCCTCAACAAATTCGTGTGAATTCATGGCCTTTTCTAAATACCCAATGCACATCTAAAGGAACAATCAGAAGCAATCAAATTATCACAACAAAAATTCCAGACAATGCTAGTGCTATCACTCTCCTGTCAGGTATGACATGATGCGACAGTCTAATAGATCACAAACACTAAAAATAATCTAGCCTCTAAAAAGACAATCGATGTCCTAATTAAAAAGATACCACAAAGTATTCAAAGGCAGACTAATACTACTCACAGATCAGATAGACCCATCATCAAGCATATAAATATATATCAATAGTTCACAGTCATTTCATCAAAAATAACAGGTGATGTGCAGTAATAAAATAGATGATTCAATTACCTGTTGTAGCAGACGAGAGAAGTTGATGAAGAACAGTCTGAGGCGATGAATCAGTCTGTGGGCACACTTTCTAAGGAAATACCAGCAATGTTGATCTTGTCTATCTGAGCACTCAAATTAATAATGAAAACCAATAAAATATCTAGCATCCAGGCACAGGGTTATTCCACCACATTAAATCCAGATGAGAGACTGCATACATAGGAGATAAAAACTTCCTTGGACGGTGGCAAATAAATAGAATATCAAAACTACATGGGCTTTTGTGCTAATCAGAAACTCAGTACACAGATTGTATGATGATGGTTTTCACAGATGAAAACCGGACGCACAGAATCGAACCAAACTAAAATACAACGACAGGCCAATCTCTTGGCGAAGAAAAATTAGACTGTCAGTCAGAGATTTCTGGTGCTAGAAATGAGGCGAGACGGAGGAATAAAGCAGCGAGCAGATCACTACAGGCTACGCAAAGAAACAAAAGATGATGCTAATCAAGTTTTCTTGATTTGAGTGCAAACCATGGTTCAGGAAAATCAAGTTCTGCTGTAGTGATGAAGAAAATCCGTGGCCAGCCATTGAAACACAGAAACAAGAATCCTGCTAGCAGTGCAGAGAAGACCACACATGCAGGAAGTTCCTGCACTCCATCTGTACAGTGCACGAAGCAGCCCTAAGCAACAACAAAAACAGTCCAGTACTTGTTCCCGAGAAGCACAAGATTAAAAGAGAAGAAGGATTTTGTATCGAAAACAAAGTTTGGCTGAAAAAAACTACTATTGCACACAAACCAAGACAAGATCACACAACTATAAAACAAATGATGTAGTTCAGTAATACCGGAGAATCACTTGGATTAATAACAAACATGGCGATGAACTTTCGCAGAAACACAGAAGAAAAATTATACTATACAAATTACACTTAAACTAATTAACCTAAAATACCATTCGGTATTTTTTAGAATTAAAATTCAGAAAATTCACAAGGATATACCTAATTTATTACAACGTTTAAACCTATTCTTTTGATATTTTTTAGAATTAAAAATTCATAAATATACTAAAGATTACAACTAATCAAAACCTATACTGAAAAATAAACTCCTAATTCTTAGAATTTTAAATACGACGATTTTAGCTAAAACTGACAAAGCCTTCATGATCGTCGACACGTGTCACCAATCCGCGGACTCGACTGCCAGCAAGTCTCTCCCGCTCTCGATTCCCTCGAGCCGCCTGATCACTTGCATTGGCTTCCCTTTCGCTGATTTGGTCTACACTGCCTTGATCATCCGTCCGTCCATGTCTTGATCCATCTCAACGTGTACTCCTGAGATCATCCCCAACTTCACCCGGTCTCCTTGATCTTCTGGCATCAAGCTCCCCGCTTAACCCTTGATCACCTGCCGTTGATTGTTGGCTAGCATCTCCACCCTGTACACAAGAGACAAACCAAAAACACGAATCATGATGACACTGATCCCATCGGTCTACAATCTCCATTTGTTGGGGGGGAAATATTTCATCCTCCAGAAGACAAGGACATTTTCATGTCGGCACAAGCAGAAGAAACGAAGTTAAGAACTTTGATCTCCGAAGATCCTAAAAGCAACAAGGCTCCATAAGATTCGGAGTCCTAAACAGCGGAGACTCCGTCAAGGCTTCAACGCAATGGAGCCTTTAGAAACCTCTGACCCGAAGGGGGTTGCCAGCGAGGACAGAAGATTTATCTTCTCACTAATTAGACTAGTCTTTTACTCTTTTACCCCTATGAAGAATATAAACAATATCTTCTTAGTCGGTTGTAATTAGAGGGTAAAGAAGTCATTTCCATGTATTTGGTCTATAAATACCCTCTTCACTCTGTAAAGGGTATCGAATACTCAGATAATCAATACACACTTCAAACTATCTCAAGCTATTATCCATCTCGGAGGTTTGGAATAGTTTACTCAAACAACACCTTCATTTGTCAGGACACTTAGTTTCCTAAACCTGTTAGCGTAATCTTTTACGCCAACAGTTGGCGCCGTCCGTGGGGAGCCTAGTACAAAAACTTCGTTCTCTACCAAGCCTTTCCTAGAGCCATGCCTCATAAGCAGAGCCTTAGGCACTAGTCCCCCTCCGAAGGTCTTCTCGGACATCTAGGTTGGATCTTCGAACACCATCGAGGTCGGAGGACCCTCCGTGGTCCCCCAAATCAACTTCCGAAACAACATACTCTTCCTCAAGCATACGAAGCCCGCTTGACACTCCATCCATGCTTCGACCGATGGAGCCTCTCGTGGCTCCGACTGTGCCTCCGAACTGACTTATTCATTCTCAAGACCCGAAGGTCCCCTCCGGAAGAAATGAAGACTGACCTAACGACGTGGCAACCCAGATGACCCATCTTCAAGCCGATGTGACAAGGTGAGGCAGGAGCTGCTGCAGGCTTCTTCCATAAGCTAGCCCTGTCATCCTGGAGGTGCCTCCAAGATGACGATCTTGCCTTCTATCCCGAAGCCTCTGAGATTCTAAGAAGCACTGAGATAATATTCTTTTGATGATGAATCTCCGTTACACCTAGACTTGTAGAAGGTGCGCTTCGACCCCAATTTAGGACTTCGAAGCTTTGTAAGTTCTCTGGAGAGGAAGATCCCCACAGAATTCTCCCGTTCTTATGCTTTAGAAATCGAAGCCAGCGGAGGAGTCCGAGACACAATGGCAAAGTGTTTCCCTCTTGCGCTCGAAGGGCTCGCCCTGCGTTGGTTTGGTCTTTAAAACCAGGATCAATTAGGTCTTGGGAGCAATTAAGAAAGAAGTTCGTGAGCACTTCCAAGGGACCTTTGTGCCCCCTATGTCTACCAGAAGTATTTTTTAGGTGAAGCAACAACCTGGAGAAACTTTGCAGCAATTTTTCAAGCGCTTCACTCATACGAAGTCGTAGATAAGAGGGCTGTCCGCATCATTTGTGGTTGATGCGGCTCGGGAAGGAGTCACAATGCAGACCTCCTCAACAAGCTTCACCGGAAGCATATTTCCTCATTAGTACAGCTAATGGCCTACTTTGAGGAGTATGCTAGGTTCGGAGGAAGGATGGCTCCGAAGGACGGCTTCGTCTTCACCAACCATCCAAGAAGTCCAAACTTGAAGTAAAGACTTCGACTCCTTCACAAGTGTACCACTTCGACAACCAGCATGACAAATGAAGAAGGCAAAAGCCATCCTCGTTCCGAAGTCTTGAATATTACCCCTCTTCGTCGAAACCCGCCCCTAAGAATTCACAAGCTCCGGGAAGCAAGGTCAGCGGCTTGAGGCCGCTAGGGAAGCCGGCTAGCAGAGGCCAAGCCTTCTTCTACTGTGTCCACGGTGAGAATCGAAGCCATGCTACCGATGCATGTCAGTCTATACTAGCTCTAAGGAGCGAGTACCTCGAAAGGAGCTCTGGTCAAGGCACTACTGACCGAGCCCCTCCCGAGGCACGTCCGGAGCCCGGTGCAGACCATCGGACGTGTAGACAACTTTGAAGCCCCAAGATAGCCTTCGGTGGCTAGTGTCCATGCCAACTCCAAAGCAAGAGGATACACAAGACCACGACAAAAGAGTGGTTCTCTCCATCTTCGGAGGAGGGACCCTGGGCAGCATGTCAAAACGGCAATAGCGAGAATATGTTCACGAAGTAGGGCATATTGGGACCTCCTCATCGGCTGCTGAAATGCCCAAGTGGTCTCACGTGCCTATATCTTTCTCCACAGCCGATGCATCGGGTATTAAATTTCCTCATGCGGGCCTCCTTGTTATCACTACTAATATTGTAGGAACGGAGGTCCAGAGAGTGCTGGTTGATTGGTGGAAGCTTCGTAGACATTATCTTCATCCATGCCCTTCGACCAGCTATGCATCCCGTAGAAACATTTACTCCTAGCAGCTCATCCGCTTCAAGGCTTCGCAGGCCCTCCTCTCGATACCCTCTACTAATAGGCCTCGAGGTTGGCTTCAGAGAGGGGCTCCTGGCTAGAATGGAGGAGGTGATATTCGACATTGTTGATGCCCCTTATGCTTATAATATCATCTTCGGGAGGGGCATGCTAAATCAATTCGGAGCTATGGCACATCATAATTATCTATGCCTGAAGATGCCCACACAAGGAGGAGTGCTTACAGTCTTTGGTGACCAAGCTGCGACGCGAAGAGAAGAATATGGCCATGGTCCACCCCTTGATCCTAGGCAGATAAATAATGTGCAAAACCATTTGGAGGATACACCTGCATCAAGTGAATTCTCGAAGATATCCTCCCCCAGGCCAAGCCCCGAAGGTGAAATTGTAACAAATATCATTGTCAAGGATGACAAGGACTATCCCATCCAGTTTGGCAAGGAATTGCCTCCGGAAATTGCCTACTTCACTGGAAGAAGTAATCAAAGAAATTTTGGATGTCTTGCCTGGTCCGACGAAGATATTCTGGGAGTCGACCGAAGTATCAATAAGCACAGACTACTCGTCAACCCAAGGGTTCGACCTGTTCGCCAGGGGCTCCACAAATTGTCGACAGAGAGGGTGAACCTTGCCTAAAGCAGAAGTGGAAAATTGTTGAAGGCCGGAATCATTACAGAAGTGGCCCATACGGAGTGGTTAGCCAACCCCGTCTTCGTCAAGAAAAAGGCCTCCGACAAGTGGCGCATGTGCATTGACTTCACATCCCTGAATAAAGCATGCCCACGTGACCCCTACCCCATGCCCCACATTGATTAATTAGTCGACTCCACTACCGTCTCCGAGCCTTTGAGCTTCCTCGACGCATACTCCGGATATCATCAAATATGGTTAAAACGTGAAGAGAAAGTCAAGACAAGCTTGTAACTCCTTCGGGAGTCTTTTGTTATGTAAGAATGTCTTTCGGCTAAAGAAATGTCGGGGCAACTTTTTCAAGGTTAATTGCTAAGACTCTAGGTCACCAGATAGGCCGCAATGTTGAAGCCTATATGGATGATATTGTAATAAAGAGTGCTCTAAAGCACCAACATAGTCTAGACTTAGCAGAAACTTTTGAGAGCCTCCGAGCATGTGGAGTTCACCTCAACCCCGAAAAATGTATCTTCAGGGCTCAAGTTGGGAAATTGTTAGGGTATTTAGTTTCGAGTAGGGGGATCGAAGCTAGCCTAACTCAAATAAGTGCTTTGTAGAGAATGGCTTCACTGGAAAATTTGAAGTAAGTCCAGAAGCTTGCCGGATGCCTCGCAGCCCTTAGCAGATTTCTGGTAAGGTCTACAGAGCGGAGCCTCCCAATATTCAAAGCCTTAAAAGTGTCCGAAGATTTTGCATGGACACCGGAGTGCCAAAAGAGTTTCGATGATATTAAAGACTATCTCAGCAACCTTGCAATAATCACTGTGCCCATCGTAGATGAAACTCTTCTCCTCTATCTTGCAGCTATGGGCTCCGCTGTTAGTGCGGTCCTTATTCGAGAAATGGATTTCAATGGGAAGTTGGTACAAAATCCAGTTTATTTTGTATCGGAAGCCGTATCTAGAGCAAAAACTAGATACCCCGAATTGGAAAAATTCACTTATGCTCTAGTAATGGCTTCGAGGAAATTACGACATTATTTTCTGGCACATAATGTAATTGTACCAACTTCTTATCCTCTAGGAGATATGCTCCGAAGCAAGGACTCTACATGGATAATTGGAAAATGGGTCGTTGAGCTAGAACCCTTTGGTATGTCCTTTGTAGCAAGAACAACAATCAAGTCACAGATGGTGGCTGATTTTGTAGCAAAATGGACTCCGTCTGCAGTATGGGCTCCGGAAGAATCAAATGAAGGAATATAGACCATATACTTTGATGGAGCTTTTCAAGCATTTGAGCAGGTGCCAGAGCGGTGATAATTTCACCTTCAGGACAGAAAGCAATGTACTCCACAAGGCTCCACTTTAAGTCCACCAATAATATTGCAGAGTATGAGGGAATTTTGCTAGGTCTTCATAAGGCACGTGCCCTTGGTGCTACAAGAGTTGTTATAAAAATAGATTCCCAAATTGTAGCAGGGCATGTTGATAAAAGTTTCCGAGTTCGGCATCCGCAACTTGCTAGATATCTAGAAGAGATCCGCAAGATTGAAGCAACATTTAAAGGGATCTCTGTCTGAAGCATCCCAAGAGCCGACAATGCAAAAGCATATATCTTGGCAAAAGTTGCAGTCGTAGCCATAGATATTCTGGAAGGGGCTTTTTATGAAGAGCTTGCCTCCCCTTCGGTGCCCCAACTCCCTCCTGCGGAGGTCCTCTGCATACCAAATACTGATTGGCTGAGTTCAATTATGGAATTATTGCAAGGCAAAGCTAATTTGCCCGAACGCCCGAAGCTATCAAGACTACAGTTAAGAATCCAGAGTATCATATAATCAACGATATTTTATATAAGGTCGGAGTATGTTCTCCCCTACTCCGATGTATTTCCCAAGCCAAAGGTCAAGATATACTCTTAGAAATTCATGAAGGCCTTTGTGGTAGTCACCTTGCCCCTCGAGCCTTAGCAGGGAAAACACTTCACTTGGAGCTCTCTTGGCCTACAATAGTAGCTGATGCGAAAGCTTTGGTCTGCACTTGCCAAGGTTGTCAATGGATGGGAAGACAGAGTCATCGTCCACCAACACCTCTTCAAGTTATTGCTCCGTGTGTCCAATGGCCCGGTGGGGTATGGATCTCATTGGCCCCTTCCGAATGGCAAAAGGCAGTTTAAAATTTACAGTGGTAGCAATTGAATATTTTTCTAAGTGGGTTGAAGCAAAACCCCTCACAGCTATCACTTCGAAGAATGTACAGAAAATTTTTAGCAAAATATTATTTGCAGGTTCGGAGTGCCTCGACAGTTGACAATCGACAATGACACTCAATTTGATGCCGAACCCTTCAGAGATTTCTGCGAAGGTCTTGGTATTGAAATGTGTTTTGTACCTATCCATCATCCTCAATCCAACAGAGCCATCGAGCGAGCTAATGGTAATATATTATCAGGCCTAAATCAAAGAATAGTGGGATTAGCGAAGGGGCTATGGACCGAAGAACTTCCGAAGATTTTTGTGGTCCATTCGGACCACTCAATCAAGGTCCACATGTTTCACCCCTTTCATGTTACTATTCGGAGATGAAGCCATGATGCCGACGGAGCTTAAGGGAGGATCCTTTCGCACCATCGAACCTAAAACAGAAAATGAAAGACAGGCTTCGCTGGATCTAACTGAAGAAAAAAGGCTTCGAGCTGTTGCTAACCTGATGAAGTATCAACATCAAACGAAGACTTGATATGATCCGAAGATAAAACTTAATGAACTTAAATCGGGTCATTTAGTACTGCGAAGCATTACTGCTCTGGGGAAATTAGGAAATAAGTGGAAGGACCGTATATCATCCTTCGTTCAGGATGCCCCAGATCTTTTAAATTAGCTATTTATAAGGTGAAAAAATAAAACATGCATGGCATGCGGAGCACCTTAAGCGATACTTCGCATAGGGGCTCCTTGTAATCATTTGTAAACAGTGTCTAAATGAATAAAGCTCATGGTTCGAGTAATGCGTACTTCTCAAGACGATTCCTACTCCTAGTGGAAGCACTAGGGGGGCGGAGCTGATTGCGGAGGTAAGTATTATTCATTCGAACCTAATTTACGGACTTCGAGCCACTGGCTCGAAGCATCCGTCAAGGTGGGAAAGTACCATGAAAAGCGGATTCCAAGCCATCGGCTTGAAAGCATCCGTAAAAATAGTCCAAATAGACCAAATTATACGGATTTCGAGCAATTAGCTTGAAAGCATCCGTAAAAAGATTCTAAGGAGACCACAAAAAGTGGATTCCAAGCCACCGGCTTGAAAGCATCTGTAAAAAGAGACCAAAGAGACTAAATGATACAGACTCTGAGCAATCAGCTTGAAAGCATCCGTAAAAAGAGTCCGAAGTGACCATTATCAACGGATTCTAATACATCCGAAAAAGGGTACTAAGCTACCATTTATGGGTTTTTGGGCCAATGAGTTCGAAAAAACATGCGAGGTCCATAGCGACCATCTATTTGAATTTCGACCTACTAGTTCTTAATTCTTATTCAAAATAATCAGGGGCTTCGAGCCAACGAAAACAAAGTTATTGAAATTGTACTCTTAGCTGGCATTGTAATCATTGTGCGTAACTATCTTCGATAGAAATTTGAAGGTGCTTACCCCCAAAGAAGGGCCGAGAGATAATGAGACAATTTCGAAGCATTCTAGTTTATATTACTCAATAGATTATATTACATTAAGAAAAATCAGTGTGTAAGCCAAGAAGAAAGTGAAGGCCCCTTTGATCCCCTGAGCTAGACTCGGAGTTAGCTTGGCTTCGACAGCGACTTGTCCCGGAGCCTGGAGTCTTCAGAACTTTACGTTTAACTCATTCCCCTCCTTTGAAGCTCGGAAATCTCTTTGTTCTTGCTGAAGCTCGGCCTAGGTCCGAAGTCATTAGGGGCTACTCTTCGCTTGCTCCTTGCCAGACCACTCTTCTTCGGACCAATCAATGTCCTCTAAAGTTGAAGACGCTATATTAACAACTTCTTCCCCTTCTCCTCCTTATATAATCTAATACTTCCTTACATATCTCAGGTATAACCTCTCCATGGCTCCCTCGAGGATTGAAAATCGGGGATGCCTATGAGGCCTTAAGGCTTCGAAGGTAGCCCATTGTTGACGGAGCTCTTCATTAACCTCTAACACTTCGAGCTCATCCAAAAAAGGTTGGAAAGCCTAGAAACATTTCCAAATAAGTCTTTTCATTCAAAAGAGAACAAGAACATAAGTTTTGACATAGGCGGAGCCCTAAGGAGAATTAAACCTTCGGGTCAGAAGGAGGCTTGCTGCTCGAAGGCTGCGCCCGCGCTTGCTTTTGATGGAGGCCTTCATCAATCCACGCCTTCACGGCTGACCAGTCTTCATCTCTCTAAGATGGCTGAAAAGCCTCCCAAGCTATGGCCACGTCAGGCGAAGGGGTCAACAGACGATCACCACCAAAGCTAGCGGGGCTGCTCTGGGCTCCGGCAAATAGACAATCCGATGTCTTCGTAGTAACGAAGCACTCTGAGAGCAGCTAATTGGCTGGAGATCTCTCTGCACCGAGTACCCGCAATCTTCATTGTGTTCGCTGCTGCTTGGATCATCTTCATCTTTCGCAGCAGGGAGTCATTGGCAGATGACGAAGAGGCGCAGGAAGTACCAAAGTATTCCATAACACCCCGGAGGGCGTCCATGGTCTCGGAGGACACACTCTCACACTTTATCTTTTCTACGACCAATGCCTTATTCGATTTAGTCATCTCGCAGACTAAAGAGGAGAGCTTGGCTGTCTCCATCATTAGGACAGTTTTCTATCCGAGCAACCTATTCGCCTCCTCAGCCAAACCTTGCTGCTCTTCTCGGAGCTTGGCAAGTTCAGCTCCCGAAGTTGCCTGCTCCTCTCAGAGCCTTTCCACTAGAGCCCGAAGTACAACCCGCTCAGCCTCGAGCTCCTCCTTCGCAGCCTCCAGCCTAGCTTTAGCGCTCCGCTCTACCGAAGCCATCTCTTCCTAGCTCGAAGCTCGATTCTCAAAGTCAGTAAGACTCCCTTGAAGAGTCGTCACCTTCTCTTGAGTCGGTTGCATTCTCGCTTGTTCGATACAGTCGCAGCTCGAGCTAGAACGACGTGCTGCAAAGGAAAAGAAGAGCAATGTAAGTAATTATATATGCATATTTAGATTAAACTAATTTTTGCAGGTGCTTCATACCTGGTAAGCCGCCCGTTCGAGAGCAGCATCAAGCTCCGACCCTTCAGCCTCTCCAAGGATGGAGACCAAGTCAGTCTCCCCGACTTCACGACTAGCTTGAGCCAGAGGCTCTACCAAAGCCTGAAGCCCTATCCTTCATTAAAGTAAGGGGGCCAGGAGAGGGAGCCTTGACAAGGCACTCAGATCATCATCGCTAGGAGAAGGAACGGAGCACAATGAAGCACCCTTGAAGGCCTCCGTGGATTGGCCTCCGTCTGTAGACTCCGACGGAGTCCACCCTGGAATGGGAGCAGGAAGGGCCAACTTTTACCTTTGCCCTTTCCAGGGCCTAGCACCTCCTTCGGAGCTACCTCCAAAATTGGAGCCACCTCTTGTTCTGCAGCTCGTGATGGCACCGAAGCCACCGTAGGCTCCGAGACTACTTCCGTAGCAGAAGCCACCTCCACCAGAGCCGATCCTGTATAGACCAAAGGTAAATGACATTGTTAAAATTGTGCAGATAAAAAGAAAAGAAGAAGAAAAGGTATTCAGCTCAAGCTTGCCTCTGGCATCTTGTTGCCGGACGTGCACCGGACTGCTCGGGGCTCGAACATCTGATCGAAGTCCTCTTCGGACTCCAGACTTCGAACTGAAGGAATGCCTGCAGAGATATCTTCGACCACCACAGCTATCACTTCGTTCGGAGCCAAGACTTGGGTTTCCACAGTCTCGACTCCGCCTTCTTCCATGGCAGGAGCATCTTCTTGGCTAGATAGGATGTTTATAGTCTCCGCCTGCTCAGGTTTACCTTCAACGGTAGGCGCCACCACCGCGCCATCTCGAACGGAGACCTCAGCTCCCATTCGAGACCCTTCATCCCTAGCAAAAAGGGCGTCGAACTCCTCCGCCATCGCCATGTCTACATCCTCTTCATCTTCGGATTGTTCGGGCGATGAGACATGAGACTTTGAAGGAGTAAGGGCCTTTAGCTTTCGGACCACCTTCTTCGCAGGAGTCTTCACCAAACCTGAAGACCCAACCTCCGCTTTCCTCTTCTTCAGAGCCTGGTCCAGGACAGACCAGTCTGGAAGGGTTGGGGGTTCAACTCCGAGCACACTCCATACTCGGTTGAACCGCTCCCAAGTCCCGACCAACTTCACCCTCCGTTCCTTTTCAATGGGCGTAGGGGCTCCAAGAACCTTCTCCACAGCCCAGACGATTTGTTCTGGGGTAAAGGTCACACGCAAAGCTAAAAGATAAGATGTCATTTTGATTGTCATTTATGTAAAATCAATATTGTATGCGAAACACTTTGATATAGGATATATGAAAAGCTTACCTACAGAGCTTGAAGGGATCTCCCGAAGTCCCCCCTCTAGGTTTTCCTCGAAATTAATCGACCAAGTAGCCATCAGAGGAGGGATTTGGAGTCCAATGAACTCCTCTGCCAAGTCACGCATGCTCATGCAACGACTCACAGTGTGCAACAACCCAAGGCAGACTTGAAGCTGGCTTAGGTCCGATTAGGGTCTGGCCAAGGCGTAGGTCGTCCCTACCTCGGCGTAGAACCGGCGAAGGATCCAGCCTGAGTACCATCTGTCATTGATGGTCTTCACTGGGAACCGATCCTAGAACTCGTCGCGGAGTTGGAAGTTGATGCTCCTGAAGGCGATCACCATCTTCTCCCCTCCGGCTCCATTGAAGGTCTTCGGGTGGCACAAAGCTTTATGAAGAGCCGCGAAGATCTCCGCTCTCTCGGCGCATCCTTCGGCCCGCATCGCCCATTCAATGATGGCCAGATGAGCAATTGAATTTGGAGAGAGTTAGGGAAAGGTGACATGGAACAACCTCAGTACCTCAAAGAGGAAATCTACTACCGGAAGTCCCAATCTGGCTTCGAAGAACGCCTCAAACACCACCACCTCTCCGGCGCATGGTGCCGAGATCACTTCACCCCCAGGCTGACGCACTTTGACTCTAGGTCCCATCTTCCCAGTGATTGCCGCAGCAATCGACTTCTTCGAGCATGATGATGCCCCAAGCTATACGATTGATCTGTATACTTGGCAGACACCAGACATAGGTCATGGGCGCTGGCTAGATGAGAGTTATCTGAAGGCCCCACCGCCGTTGCCACCGCCGCCGCTTGTTGCTGGGCCAAAGATGAAGCAGGGACAAGAGCTTTGTGGCTTGTCTTTGCCATCTGAGGAAAGGAGAGTTTGAGAAGATGAGCTCGGGAAGAAGGAAGGTGAAATGTGAAAGCAGTCGGTAAAGTATCCAAAATTTACCTTTACTTTCTTATTTATAACATGGATTCCTTGTAATGTACGTTGCGGTGTGCCATTTGGTTGCCCTATTACGTCGTCGATACCATCATAATTTGCAGAAATATTTCATGAGAAGTCACAGCCTACGGAGAATAATCGACTGTTAGCCTCCTCAAGGAGTAACAACTCTATTTCTGAGTCTAACGACTATATTAGCTCCGCCAATGATCCATCTCCGAAGACATTTCAATGAATATCTCCGCACAAAAGTTGGTCTGAAGACCCTCAATTACCGAATGTTTCTAAGAATCGTAAAGTTTTTCAAGTTACTCTCTAAATTCTAAGCATAAAATTATTTCTTGCGTACACTGCCCTCTTCATTGCATAGACAATTTAGAGAGAAGTATTCGAGGGGCTACTGTTGGGGAAAATATTTCATCCTCTAGAAGCCAAGGACATTTTCATGTCGGCACATGTAGAAGAAACAAAGTCAAGAACTTTGATCTCCAAAGATCCTAAAAGCAACAATTCTCTATCAGATTCAGAGTCCTAAACAGTGGAGACCTCCGTCAAGGCTTCAGCGCAATGGAGCCTTTAGAAACCTCTTGACCCGAAGGGGGGTTGCCAGCGATGACAGAAGATTTATCTTCTCACTAATTAGACTAGTCTTTTACTCTTTTACCCCTATGAAGAATATTAAACATTATCTTCTTAGTCGGTTGTAATTAGAGGGTAAAGAAGTCTTTTCCCATGTATTCGGTCTATAAATACCCCTCTTCACTCAGTAAAGGGTATCGAATACTCATATATTCAATACACACTCCAAACTATCTCAAGCTATTATCCATCTCGGAGGCTTGAAATAGTTTACTCGAACAAACACTTCGTTTGTCAGACACTTAGTTTCCTAAACCTGTTAGTGTAATCTTTTACGTCAACACCATTCACACATCGATCCCATCGATGCAAGCAATCCACCACTCACTCATCACTCCAGATCGAGCAACCTTGTCAATCACTCATCACCAAGACAAAAACCATAGTGCGACCTCACTTGGTTTCACAATCTCCCCCTTGATGAGTGCATTGACAACTCCAAAAAGAAACATGATGAAAGTTTCAAGTTCAGCGCACAAGTGACTATAAAAACTCCAAAAGAGCCAAAACATGTCACTTGGTAAAAGATCTCCGCTGATCTCCCCCTTTGGCAAAAACTCATGTAAAATATTCTCCCCCTTGGCAAAAGCATCATGTAAAACATTCTCCCCCTTTGGAAATGCAAGCATCAAGGTGATAAAATTATGCAAAGAGGGTGTGAGGATGTAGTGTAAATGCAAGCTTCTAAAACATGATTAAGTCCAATTATAGTACAAAACAAGCATTTTTCTTGAATATTATCCAAAAGTATTGTATGACAAACTCAGATCAATGCAATCCAAACAACATTATGAGCAAGCATTTTCATGTTTTAACAAATAAAAGCATCACTACTCAGACTAGCATACTAGACATGGCAATGCATGAGATGCAAAAACTAACAAATACTAACCAGATAAGCATATCCCACTACAAGGAGCTTCAACAAACTTGGTATACAATTAATTCAAGCTTTATGATTTTTTTTTATTTTTCATTTTAGTGTCAGGGGTTATTTGCATGTGAACTTTATGCTAACCGATCAAACTAAGCCTAGGTTGAAACCATCAGAAGCTTAAAACAATGGTCATGGTATACACTTCAATGTCCCAGTTCATACCAAAGTGCTATGGTAAGCGGTCTAGAACAAAGTAGTGCGACAAAGCAAACCCACTTGGATCTTTTCAATTTTATCACAAAACAACATGAATATCAATCATTTTCATTTTTTTCATTCATCATTTTTTAATTTTCAGCACAATATATTTAATATAATCAAGTTGCGTATTAGCATCCAAGTGAAAAGGACGTAGCTACCAGGTATGTAAAAGATACCAAATGCTTTCAACCTATTCATGCTAGTTTCTAGACTATGCAGTGATCATTTTCAATTTTTCAGAAATAAAAGCCATGCTCATAACAAGCAAAGTATAATCAACAGTATAAAGACAATATTCCAAAGGCATAATAAAGCATGTACTTGTAAAAGCAATTAATCATATGACATAAGCTTATGTAGTAATACTTAACTCCCCCTCAAAATATGCCAGAAAATCTTGAGTGCTCAGTGTTAGGGTGAGTGAAAAACTGTTTAGGAATCTAGCATTGTAAAACTAAAGAACCAAGCAAAGCAGTAGATAGTTTATGCACATGATATGAACCATGAAAAAAGAGTATGGTCTACCTACAAAGCACGAACTTGGAAAACAAAGAGGTCTCCCAACCCGTCGAGAATCAAAACGTCTTATACGTGGTCTAGCACCGTATGAAGCATGGTGAACACCACGACAGGCAAAATCTCTTATGGGACCATGAGGAGCCTCAAAATCAGAATAAGAGTGAAAAACATACTCATGCATACCTAAAGATGGGTAATGCATGTCCTAAAAGCTCATTGCATGAGAACGTCGTTCATCCTTGATACGATGAAAGAAAAACCCAACCAAGTGACCTACCCGCTGACAATAAGAATAGTGATACACTCTCTTGGGGTATAAGTATGGGTCTTAGGCGCAAATCTCATAGTTTTCTTGGGTTTTTGCTGAGGAGTTTTCTTTGGTGGAGATAAGGCTTTCTTTGTAGGTTGAGTAGGACTTTCGGCTTTTTGTGTGGTGTCTAACTAGGCTTTTTCTTTCTCAAGGGTAGTGGGTGGAGTGAACACAGTTTCGCTCGAAGTGTTGGGAGTGGTTCTCTCATAGCCAATTCCTAGAGCTAACCCTGCCCTGTCAGCACACATTTTTGTTTTAGCCAAAGCAAATACATCCTACCCTTTCCTTCAGTGCATTTTCCACCACAGAGAGAAGATAATCATTTTCACATTTTAGTTTTTTGACTTGCTCTCTAGCAAAGTTGAGTTGGTCCTTAAGGGTGATGCGGGTGGGACAAGCCGGCAACACATCCTTAGAACACTCAACACTCTCCAATCTACCCTTAAGTTCATCAACATGCTTCTCTCTCAAATTAATGCTTTCAACAAGTAAAGAACAATTCATGCATTCGTTGATAACAACAGGACTAGACTCCACCTCCAAAAGTCGCTTCTGAGTAATTTCAAGTTTTTCAACAATTTGAGCATGTGTAGAACGCAGCTGAGCAAGTTCACTCATAACAACAAGATAGGACTCACATTCAACATCATCAAACTTAGATTTTAAAATTGCAAGTTCAGTGGAAATAGATTCAAGTTAGAATTTTAGTTCTTTTCGTTCTTTAGCAGCAAGTTTAAGTAATCTATCCTAAGAATAGACAACATCATGTAACTCATTATTTTTAACAAGAAGCTAGTCACGCGATAGATATACCTCAGTTGTGTCAAGCTCATCGCTGCTATGAATGTTGTTGGCCATGAAGCAAAGGCCGATGAAGTCCATTTTCTTTTTCTCCTCTTTCTTGGGAGGCTCCTCCTCCTCTGAGCTTGGCTCCCCACTTGATGAAGTGTCGACTTCACTAAGGGAGGCCACAAAATTTTTGGCTACTTTCTTAGCCACTTTGTCGTGCCTCCCCTTAAAGAAGGGTTTCTTGTTCCACTTCTGGTGCTTGTGCTCATTTTCATTTTTCATTTTTAATTTAGGGCAATTGGCTTTAATGTGAGAAAGATCTCCACACTCAAAACATCCTTGAGACCCTCCTTTCCTATGATATCGTCTATCATTGTAGAAGCGGGTGAACTTCTTAACAATGAGAGCTAGCTCCTCATCATCTAGAGTGTCCACCTGTTCTTTTGTGACAGAGACCAGGGAGGACAAGTCAAAACCACCAGAGAAAGTACAAACTCCAAAACCACCAAAAATATTACCTCCAGATGAGGTGCCACTACTAGGACTGGAAACTAAAGCAATAGATGGCAATAAACGAGATGCATTGGCAATCTCGGTGGACTTGAGCTCACTAAAGAGCTCGTCGCAAGTCAACGTGTCGTAACTTTCCGACTCCTCAATACTAGAGATCTTCACCTCCCATATGCTATGATCGAGAGCATAGAGAAGTTTGATTGCTCTATCATTATCAGAGTAAGCTAAAATCCCAATGGAGCGGAAGTTGCTCACAATTCCATCAATACGAGCAAACATAGCATCTACCGATTCACCAGGGCCTTGCACAAATATTTGATATTCTTGATTATATGTGCTTTGGCGCCTAGCCTTAATCTGGGTAGTGCCCTCATGAATAGTTTTCAGAGTCGTCTAAATTTCACGTGCAGTTCGTAGGTGCTAGACCCTATCAAACGCATTGCGACTCAGACAGATGAATAGTATGTTTCTTGCCTTGCTATTACAATCGTACTGTTCCTTCTCAGTCTAAGTGGTGCGAGTTTCAGGGATCATATATCGAGAATCGACAATGTACCAAATAGCACTTCCTTGGTTTAGTAGGTAAGCCTCCATGCGCACCTTCCAATAAGCAAAATCTCGACCATCAAACATCGGAATCTTAGTATTTTTGTCCATGTCGCCAAAGGATCACAAACCGGTTAATGTCAACTGGTGATCTAGCCGGCTCTGATACCAATTGTAGGACCGAAACGGGCAACTAGAGGGGGGTTGAATAGGCGCCTCAACAAATTCGTGTGAATTCATGGCCTTTTCTAAATACCCAATGCACATCTAAAGGAACAATCAGAAGCAATCAAATTATCACAACAAAAATTCCAGACAATGCTAGTGCTATCACTCTCCTGTCAGGTATGACATGATGCGACAGTCTAATAGATCACAAACACTAAAAATAATCTAGCCTCTAAAAAGACAATCGATGTCCTAATTAAAAAGATACCACAAAGTATTCAAAGGCAGACTAATACTACTCACAGATCAGATAGACCCATCATCAAGCATATAAATATATATCAATAGTTCACAGTCATTTCATCAAAAATAACAGGTGATGTGCAGTAATAAAATAGATGATTCAATTACCTGTTGTAGCAGACGAAGAAGTTGATGAAGAACAGTCTGAGGCGATGAATCAGTCTGTGGGCACACTTTCTAAGGAAATACCAGCAATGTTGATCTTGTCTATCTGAGCACTCAAATTAATAATGAAAACCAATAAAATATCTAGCATCCAGGCACAGGGTTATTCCACCACATTAAATCCAGATGAGAGACTGCATACATAGGAGATAAAAACTTCCTTGGACGGTGGCAAATAAATAGAATATCAAAACTACACGGGCTTTTGTGCTAATCAGAAACTCAACAGTACACACAGATTGGAGAACAAACTGGTGATGGGTTTCACACATAAAAACCGAATGCACAAAATAGAACCAGACTAAAATAGCAATGACAATCAATCTCTTGGTGAAGAAAAATCAGACTGTCAGTCAGAGATTTCTTGTGGTAGAAATAGGAGGTGAGACGGAGGAATAAAGCACCAAGCAGATCACTACAGGCTATGCGAAGAAAACAGAAGATGATGCTAATCAAGTTTTCTTGATTTGAGTGCAAACTATGGTTTAGGAAAATCAAAGTTCTACGGTAGTAGATGAAGAAAATCTGTGGCCAACCATTAAAAAAACAGAAATAGGAATCCTGCTAGCAGTGGAGAGAAGACCACACATGCAGGAAGTTCCTGCGCTCCATCTGTACACTGCACAAAGCAGCCCTGAGCAACAACGAAAACAATCTGGTACTTGTTCCCGAGAAGCACAAGATTAAAAAGAGAAGAAGGATTTTGTATCGAAAACAAAGTTTGGCTGAAAAAAAACTACTATTGCACACAAACCAAGACAAGATCACACAACTATAAAACAAATGATGTAGTTCAGTAATACCGGAGAAATCACTTGGATTAATAACAAACATGGCGATGAACTTTCGCAGAAACACAGAAGAAAAATTACATACTAAAATTACAAATTAATACTTAAAACTAATTAAACCTAAAATACCATTCGGTATTTTTTTAGAATTAAAATTCAGAAAATTCACAAGGAATATACCTAATTTATTACAACGTTTAAACCTATTCTTTGATATTTTTAGAATTAAAAATTCATAAATATACTAAAAGATTACAACTAATCAAAACTACTATACTGAAAAATAAACTCCTAATTCTTAGAATTTTAAATACGACGATTTTAGCTAAAACTGACAAAGCCTTCATGATCGTCGACACGTGTCACCAATCCGCGGACTCGACTGCCAGCAAGTCTCTCCCGCTCTCGATTCCCTCGAGCCGCCTGATCACTTGCATTGGCTTCCCTTTCGCTGATTTGGTCTACACTGCCTTGATCATCCGTCCGTCCATGTCTTGATCCATCTCAACGTGTACTCCTGAGATCATCCCCACTTCACCCGGTCTCCTTGATCTTCTGGCATCAAGCTCCCGCTTAAACCCTTGATCACCTGCCGTTGATTGTTGGCTAGCATATCCACCCTGTACACAAGAGACAAACCAAAAACACGAATCATGATGACACTGATCCCATCGGTCTACAATCTCCATTTGTTGGGGGGGAAATATTTCATCCTCCAGAAGACAAGGACATTTTCATGTCGGCACAAGCAGAAGAAACGAAGTTAAGAACTTTGATCTCCGAAGATCCTAAAAGCAACAAGGCTCCATAAGATTCGGAGTCCTAAACAGCGGAGACCTCCGTCAAGGCTTCAACGCAATGGAGCCTTTAGAAACCTCTTGACCCGAAGGGGGTTGCCAGCGAGGACAGAAGATTTATCTTCTCACTAATTAGACTAGTCTTTTACTCTTTTACCCCTATGAAGAATATTAAACAATATCTTCTTAGTCGGTTGTAATTAGAGGGTAAAGAAGTCATTTCCCATGTATTTGGTCTATAAATACCCCTCTTCACTCTGTAAAGGGTATCGAATACTCAGATAATCAATACACACTTCAAACTATCTCAAGCTATTATCCATCTCGGAGGTTTGGAATAGTTTACTCAAACAAACACTTCATTTGTCAGACACTTAGTTTCCTAAACCTGTTAGCGTAATCTTTTACGCCAACAGTTGCGCCGTCCGTGGGGAGCCTAGTACAAAAACTTCGTTCTCTACCAATCCTTTCCTAGAGCCATGCCTCATAAGCAGAGCCTAGGCACTAGTCCCCTCCGAAGGTCTTCTCGGACATCTAGGTTGAGATCTTCGAACACCATCGAGGTCGGAGGACCCTCCGTGGTCCCCCAACTCAAACTTCCGAAACAAATACTCTTCCTCAAGCATACGAAGCCCCTCTTGACACTCCATCCATGCTTCGAACCGATGGAGCCTCTCCTGTGGCTCCGACTGTGCTCCGAACTGACTTATTCAGTTCTCAAGACCCGAAGGTCCCCTCCGGAAGAAATGAAGACTGACCTAACGACGTGGCAACCCAGATGACCCATCTTCAAGCCGATGTGACAAGGTGGAGGCAGGAAGGCTGGCTGGCAGGCTTCTTCCATAAGCTAGCCCTGTCATCCTGGAGGTGCCTCAAGATGACGATCTGCCTTCTATCCCGAAGCCTCTGAGATTCTAAGAAGCACTGAGAATACTTCTTTGATGATGAATCTCCGTTACACCTAGACTTGTAGAAGGTGCGCTTCGACCCCAAATTTAGGACTGTCGAAGCTTTGTAAGTTCTCTGGAGAGGAAGATCCCACAGAATTCTCCCGTTCTTATGCTTTAGAAATCGAAGCCAGCGGAGGAGTCCGAGACACAATGGCAAAGTGTTTCCCTCTTGCGCTCGAAGGGCTCGCCCTGCGTTGGTTTTGGTCTTTAAACCAGGATCAATTAGGTCTTGGGAGCAATTAAGAAAGAAGTTCGTGAGCAACTTCCAAGGGACCTTTGTGCCCCCTATGTCTACCAGAAGTATTTTTTAGGTGAAGCAACAACCTGGAGAAACTTTGCAGCAATTTTTCAAGCGCTTCACTCATACGAAGTCGTAGATAAGAGGGCTGTCCGCATCATTTGTGGTTGATGCGGCTCGGGAAGGAGTCACAAATGCAGACCTCCTCAACAAGCTTCACCGGAAGCATATTTCCTCATTAGTACAGCTAATGGCCTACTTTGAGGAGTATGCTAGGTCGGAGGAAGGATGGCTCGAAGGACGGCTTCGTCTTCACCAACCATCCAAGAAGTCAAACTTGAAGTAAAGACTCGACTCCTTCACAAGTGTACCACTTCGACAACCAGCATGACAAATGAAGAAGGCAAAAGCATCCTCGTTCCGAAGTCTTGAATATTACCCCTCTTCGTCGAAACCGCCCCTAAGAATTCACAAGCTCCGGGAAGCAAGGTCAGCGGCTTGAGGCCGCTAGGGAAGCCGGCTAGCAGAGGCCAAGCCTTCTTCTACTGTGTCCACGGTGAGAATCGAAGCCATGCTACCGATGCATGTCAGTCTATACTAGCTCTAAGGAGCGAGTACCTCGAAAGGAGCTCTGGTCAAGGCACTACTGACCGAGCCCCTCCCGAGGCACGTCCGGAGCCGGTGCAGACCATCGGACGTGTAGACAACTTTGAAGCCCCAAGATAGCCTTCGGTGGCTAGTGTCATGCCAACTCCAAAGCAAGAGGATACACAAGACCACGACAAAAGAGTGGTTCTCTCCATCTTCGGAGGAGGGACCCTGGGCAGCATGTCAAACGGCAATAGCGAGAATATGTTCACGAAGTAGGGCATATTGGGACCTCCTCATCGGCTGCTGAAATGCCCAAGTGGTCTCACGTGCCTATATCTTTCTCCACAGCCGATGCATCGGGTATTAAATTTCATCATGCGGGCCTCCTTGTTATCACTACTAATATTGTAGGAACGGAGGTCCAGAGAGTGCTGGTTGATGGTGGAAGCTTCGTAGACATTATCTTCATCCATGCCTTCGACCAGCTATGCATCCCGTAGAAACATTTACTCCTAGCAGCTCATCCGCTTCAAGGCTTCGCAGGCCCTCCTCTCGATACCCTCTACTAAATAGGCCTCAGAGGGTTGGCTTCAGAGAGGGGCTCCTGGCTAGAATGGAGGAGGGTGATATTCGACATTGTTGATGCCCTTATGCTTATAATATCATCTTCGGGAGGGGCATGCTAAATCAATTCGGAGCTATGGCACATCATAATATCTATGCCTGAAGATGCCCACACAAGGAGGAGTGCTTACAGTCTTTGGGACCAAGCTGCGACGCGAAGAGAAGAATATGGCCATGGTCCACCCCTTGATCCTAGGCAGATAAATAATGTGCAAAACCATTTGGAGGATACACCTGCATCAAGTGAATTCTCGAAGATATCCTCCCCCAGGCCAAGCCCCGAAGGTGAAATTGTAACAAATTCATTGTCAAGGATGACAAGGACTATCCCATCCAGTTTGGCAGGAATTGCCTCCGGAAATTGCTACTTCACTGGAAGAAGTAATCAAAGAAATTTGGATGTCTTTGCCTGGTCCGACGAAGATATTCTGGGAGTCGACCGAAGTATCAATAAGCACAGACTACTCGTCAACCCAAGGGTTCGACCCTGTTCGCAGGGGCTCCACAAATTGTCGACAGAGAGGGTGAACCTTGCTAAAGCAGAAGTGGAAAATTGTTGAAGGCCGGAATCATTACAGAAGTGGCCCATACGGAGTGGTAGCCAACCCCGTCTTCGTCAAGAAAAAGGCCTCCGGACAAGTGGCGCATGTGCATTGACTTCACATCCCGAATAAAGCATGCCCACGTGCCCCCTACCCCATGCCCCACATTGATTAATTAGTCGACTCCACTACCGTCTCCGAGCCTTTGAGCTTCCTCGACGCATACTCCGGATATCATCAAATATGGTTTAAAACGTGAAGAGAAAGTCAAGACAAGCTTTGTAACTCCTTCGGGAGTCTTTTGTTATGTAAGAATGTCTTTCGGCTAAAGAAATGTCGGGGCAACTTTTTCAAGGTTAATTGCTAAGACTCTAGGTCACCAGATAGGCCGCAATGTTGAAGCCTATATGGATGATATTGTAATAAAGAGTGCTCTAAAGCACCAACATAGTTAGATTAGCAGAAACTTTTGAGAGCCTCCGAGCATGTGGAGTTCACCTCAACCCCGAAAATGTATCTTCAGGGCTCAAGTTGGAAATTGTTAGGTATTTAGTTTCGAGTAGGGGGATCGAAGCTAGCCTAACTCAAATAAGTGCTTTGTAGAGATGGCTTCACTGGAAAATTTGAAGTAAGTCCAGAAGCTTGCCGGATGCCTCGCACCCTTAGCAGATTTCTGGTAAGGTCTACAGAGCGAGCCTCCCAATATTCAAAGCCTTAAAAGTGTCCGAAGATTTCATGGACACCGGAGTGCCAAAAGAGTTTCGATGATATTAAAGACTATCTCAGCAACCTTGCAATAATCACTGTGCCCATCGTAGATGAAACTCTTCTCCTCTATCTTGCAGCTATGGGCTCCGCTGTTAGTGCGGTCCTTATTCGAGAAATGGATTTCAATGGAAGTTGGTACAAAATCCAGTTTATTTTGTATCGGAAGCCGTATCTAGAGCAAAACTAGATACCCCGAATTGGAAAAATTCACTATGCTCTAGTAATGGCTTCGAGGAAATTACGACATTATTTTCTGGCACATTGTAATGTACCAACTTCTTATCCTCTAGAGATATGCTCCGAAGCAAGGACCTACATGGATAATTGGAAAATGGGTCGTTGAGCTAGAACCCTTTGGTATGTCCTTTTTAGCAAGAACAACAATCAAGTCACAGATGGTGGCTGATTTTGTAGCAAAAGGACTCCGTCTGCAGTATGGGCTCCGAAGAATCAAATGGGAATATAGACCATATACTTTGATGGAGCTTTTCAAGCATTTGGAGCAGGTGCCAGAGCGGTGATAATTTCACCTCAGGACAGAAAGCAATGTACTCCACAAGGCTCCACTTTAAGTCCACCAATATTGCAGAGTATGAGGGAATTTTGCTAGGTCTTCATAAGGCACGTGCCCTTGGTGCTACAAGAGTTGTTATAAAATAGATTCCCAAATTGTAGCAGGGCATGTTGATAAAGTTTCCGGTTCGGCATCCGCAACTTGCTAGATATCTAGAAGAGATCCGCAAGATTGAAGCAACATTTAAAGGGATCTCTGTCTGAAGCATCCCAAGAGCCGACAATGCAAAAGCATATCTTGGCAAAAGTGCAGTCGTAGCCATAGATATTCTGGAAGGGGCTTTTTATGAGAGCTTGCCTCCCCTTCGGTGCCCCAACTCCCTCCTGCGGAGGTCCTCTGCATACCAAATACTGATTGGCTGAGTTCAATTATGGAATTATTGCAAGGCAAAGCTAATTTGCCCGAACGCCCGAAGCTATCAAGACTACAGTTAAGAATCCAGAGTATCATATAATCACGTATTTTTATAAGGTCGGAGTATGTTCTCCCCTACTCCGATGTATTCCCAAGCCAAAGGTCAAGATATACTCTTAGAAATTCATGAAGGCCTTTGTGGTAGTCACCTTGCCCCTCGAGCCTTAGCAGGGAAAACACTTCACTTGGAGCTCTCTTGGCCTACAATAGTAGCTGATGCGAAAGCTTTGGTCTGCACTTGCCAAGGTTGTCAATGGATGGGAAGACAGAGTCATCGTCCACCAACACCTCTTCAAGTTATTGCTCCGGTGTGTCCAATGGCCCGGTGGGGTATGGATCTCATTGGCCCCTTCCGAATGGCAAAAGGCAGTTTAAAATTTACAGTGGTAGCAATTGAATATTTTTCTAAGTGGGTTGAAGCAAAACCCCTCCAGCTATCACTTCGAAGAATGTACAGAAAATTTTTAGCAAAATATTATTTGCAGGTTCGGAGTGCCTCGACAGTTGACAATCGACAATGACACTCAATTTGATGCCGAACCCTTCAGAGATTTCTGCGAAGGTCTTGGTATTGAAATGTGTTTTGTACCTATCCATCATCCTCAATCCAACAGAGCCATCGAGCGAGCTAATGGTAATATATTATCAGGCCTAAATCAAAGAATAGTGGGATTAGCGAAGGGGCTATGGACCGAAGAACTTCCGAAGATTTTGTGGTCCATTCGGACCACTCAATCAAGGTCCACATGTTTCACCCCTTTCATGTTACTATTCGGAGATGAAGCCATGATGGCCGACGGAGCTTAAGGGAGGATCCTTTCGCACCAGAACCTAAACAGAAAATGAAAGACAGGCTTCGCTGGATCTAACTGAAGAAAAAAGGCTTCGAGCTGTTGCTAACCTGATGAAGTATCAACATCAAACGAAGACTTGATATGATCCGAAGATAAAACTTATGAACTTAAATCGGGTCATTTAGTACTGCGAAGCATTACTGCTCTGGGGAAATTAGGAAATAAGTGGAGGACCGTATATCATCCTTCGTTCAGGATGCCCCAGATCTTTTAAATTAGCTAATTTATAAGGTGAAAAAATAAAACATGCATGGCATGCGGAGCACCTTAAGCGATACTTCGCATAGGGGCTCCTTGTAATCATTGTAAACAGTGTCTAAATGAATAAAGCTCATGGTTCGAGTAATGCGTACTTCTCAAGACGATTCCTACTCCTAGTGGAAGCACTAGGGGGGCGAGCTGATTGCGGAGGTAAGTATTATTCATTCGAACTAATTTACGGACTTCGAGCCACTGGCTCGAAGCATCCGTCAAGGTGGGAAAGTACCATGAAAAGCGGATTCCAAGCCATCGGCTTGAAAGCATCCGTAAAAATAGTCCAAATAGACCAAATTATACGGATTTCGAGCAATTAGCTTGAAAGCATCCGTAAAAAGATTCTAAGGAGACCACAAAAAGTGGATTCCAAGCCACCGGCTTGAAAGCATCTGTAAAAAGAGACCAAAGAGACTAAATGATACAGACTCTGAGCAATCAGCTTGAAAGCATCCGTAAAAAGAGTCCGAATGACCATTATCAACGGATTCTAATACATCCGAAAAAGGGTACTAAGCTACCATTTATGGGTTTTTGGGCCAATGAGTTCGAAAAAACATGCGAGGTCCATAGCGACCATCTATTTGAATTTCGACCTACTAGTTCTTAATTCTTATTCAAAATAATCAGGGGCTTCGAGCCAACGAAAACAAAGTTATTGAAATTGTACTCTTAGCTGGCATTGTAATCATTGTGCGTAACTATCTTCGATAGAAATTTGAAGGTGCTTACCCCCAAAGAAGGGCCGAGAGATAATGAGACAATTTCGAAGCATTCTAGTTTATACTCAATAGATTATATTACATTAAGAAAAATCAGTGTGTAAGCCAAGAAGAAAGTGAAGGCCCCTTTGATCCCCTGAGCTAGACTCGGAGTTAGCTTGGCTTCGACAGCGACTTGTCCCGGAGCCTGGAGTCTTCAGAACTTTACGTTTAACTCATTCCCCTCCTTTGAAGCTCGGAAATCTCTTTGTTCTTGCTGAAGCTCGGCCTAGGTCCGAAGTCATTAGGGGCTACTCTTCGCTTGCTCCTTGCCAGACCACTCTTCTTCGGACCAATCAATGTCCTCTAAAGTTGAAGACGCTATATTAACAACTTCTTCCCCTTTCTCCTCCTTAATATAATCTAATACTTCCTTACATATCTCAGTATAACCTCTCCATGGCTCCCTCGAGGAATTGAAAATCGGGGATGCCTATGAGGCCTTAAGGCTTCGAAGTAGCCCATTGTTGACGGAGCTCTTCATTAACCTCTAACACTTCGAGCTCATCCAAAAAAGGTTGGAAAGCCTAGAAACATTTCCAAATAAGTCTTTCATTCAAAAGAGAACAAGAACATAAGTTTTGACATAGGCGGAGCCCTAAGGAGAATTAAACCTTCGGGTCAGAAGGAGCTTGCTGCTCGAAGGCTGCGCCGCGCTTGCTTTTGATGGAGGCCTTCATCAATCCACGCCTTCACGGCTGACCAGTCTTCATCTCTCTAAGATGGCTGAAAAGCCTCCCAAGCTATGGCCACGTCAGGCGAAGGGGTCAACAGACGATCACCACCAAAGCTAGCGGGCTGCTCTGGGCTCCGGCAAATAGACAATCCGATGTCTTCGTAGTAACGAAGCACTCTGAGAGCAGCTAATTGGCTGGAGATCTCTCTGCACCGAGTACCCGCACTTCATTGTGCGCTGCTGCTTGGATCATCTTCATCTTTCGCAGCAGGGAGTCATTGGCAGATGACGAAGAGGCGCAGGAAGTACCAAAGTATTCCATAACACCCCGGAGGGCGTCCATGGTCTCGGAGGACACACTCTCACACTTTATCTTTTCTACGACCAATGCCTTATTCGATTTAGTCATCTCGCAGACTAAAGAGGAGAGCTTGGCTGTCTCCATCATTAGGACAGTTTCTATCCGAGCAACCTATTCGCCTCCTCAGCCAAACCTTGCTGCTCTTCTCGGAGCTTGGCAAGTTCAGCTCCCGAAGTTGCCTGCTCTCTCAGAGCCTTTCCACTAGAGCCCGAAGTACAACCCCTCAGCCTCGAGCTCTCCTTCGCAGCCTCCAGCCTAGCTTAGCGCTCCGCTCTACCGAAGCCATCTCTTCCAGCTCGAAGCTCGATTCTCAAAGTCAGTAAGACTCCCTTGAAGAGTCGTCACCTTCTCTTTGAGTCGGTTGCATTCTCGCTTGTTCGATACAGTCGCAGCTCGAGCTAGAACGACGTGCTGCAAAGGAAAGAAGAGCAATGTAAGTAAATTATATGCATATTTAGATTAAACTAATTTTTGCAGGTGCTTCATACCTGGTAAGCCGCCCGTTCGAGAGCAGCATCAAGCTCCGACCCTTCAGCCTCTCCAAGGATGGAGACCAAGTCAGTCTCCACTTCACGACTAGCTTGAGCCAGAGGCTCTACCAAAGCCTGAAGCCCTATCCTCATTAAAGTAAGGGGGCCAGGAGAGGGAGCCTTGACAAGGCACTCAGATCATCATCGCTAGGAGAGGAACGGAGCACAATGAAGCACCCTTGAAGGCCTCCGTGGATTGGCCTCCGTCTGTAGACTCCGACGGAGTCCACCCTGGAATGGGAGCAGGAAGGGCCAACTTTTACCTTTGCCCTTTCCAGGGCCTAGCACCTCCTTCGGAGCTACCTCCAAAATTGGAGCCACCTCTTGTTCTGCAGCTCGTGATGGCACCGAAGCCACCGTAGGCTCCGAGACTACTTCCGTAGCAGAAGCCACCTCCACCAGAGCCGATCCTGTATAGACCAAAGGTAAATGACATTGTTAAAATTGTGCAGATAAAAAAGAAAAGAAAAGAAAAGGTATTCAGCTCAAGCTTGCCTCTGGCAATCTTGTGTGCCGACGTGCATCCGGACTGCTCGGGGCTCGAACATCTGATCGAAGTCCTCTTCGACTCCAGACTTCGAACTGAAGAATCCTCAGAGATATCTTGCGACCACCACAGCTACACGTTCGTTTCGAGCCAAGACTTGGGTTTCCACAGTCTCGACTCCGCCTTTCTTCCATGGCAGGAGCTCTTCTTGGCTAGATAGGGTTTCTAGTCTCCTCCGCTCAGGTTTACCTTCACTTTAAGCGCACCACCGCGCCACTCACGGAGACCTCAGCTCCCATTCGAGACCCTTCATCCCTAGCAAAAAGGGCTCGAACCCCCGCCATCGCCATGTCTAATCCTCTTCATCTTCGGATTGTTCGGCACGCGATGGAGACATGAGACTTTGAAGGAGTAAGGGCCTTTAGCTTTCCGGAACCTTCTTCGCAGGAGTCTTCACCAAACCTGAAGACCCAACCTCCGCTTCCTCTTCTTCAGAGCCTGGTCCAGGACAGACCAGTCTGGAAGGGTTGGGGGTTCAACTCCGACGCACACTCCATCTCGTTGAACCGCTCCCAAGTCCCAAAACTCACCCTCCGTCCTTTCAATGGCGTAGGGCTCCAAGAACCTTCTCCACAGCCCAGACGTATTTGTTCTGGGGTAAAGGTCACACGCAAAGCTAAAAGATAGAGTCATTGATTGTCATTTATGTAAAATCAATATTGTATGCAAACACTGTGATATAGGATATAATGAAACTTACCTACAGAGCTTGAAGGGATCTCCCGAAGTCCCCCTCTAGTTTTTCCTCGAAATTATCGACCAAGTAGCCATCAGAGGAGGGATTGGAGTCCAATGAACTCCTCTGCCAAGTCACGCATGCTCATGCACGACTCACAGTGCACCACCCAAGGCAGACTTGAAGTGGCTTAGGTCCGATTAGGGTCCTGGCCAAGGGCGTAGTCGTCCCTACCCGGCGTAGAACCGGCGAAGGTCCAGCCTGATACCATCTGTCATTGATGGTCTTCACTGGAACCGATCCTAGAACTCGTTCGCGAGTTGGAAGTTGATGCCCTGAAGGCGATCACCATCTTCTCCCCTCCGGCTCCATGAGGTCTTCGGTGGCAACAAAGCTTTATGAAGAGCCGCGAAGATCTCCGTCTCCTCGGCGCATCCTTCGGCCCGCATCGCCCATTCCTGATGGCCAGATGAGCAATTGAATTTGGCGAGAGTTAGGGAAAGGTGACATGGAACACCTCAGTACCTCAAAGAGGAAAATCTACTACCGGAAGTCCCAATCTGGTCGAAGAACGCCTCAAACACCACCACCTCTCCGGCGCATGGTGCCGAGATCACTTCCCCCAGGCTGGACGCACTTGACTCTAGGTCCATCTTCCCAGTGATTGCCGCAGCATCGACTTCTTTCGAGCATGATGATGCCCAAGCTATACGATTGATCTGTATACTTGGCAGACACCAGACATAGTCATGGGCGCTGGCTATGAGAGTTATCTGTAAGGCCCCACCGCCGTTGCCACCGCCGCCGCTTGTTTCTGGGCCAAAGATGAAGCAGGGACAAGAGCTTTGTGGCTTGTCCTTTGCCATCTGAGGAAAGGAGAGTTTGAAAGATGAGCTCGGGAAGAAGGAAGGTGAAATGTGAAAGCATCGGTAAAGTATCCAAAATTTACCTTTACTTTCTTATTTATAACATGGATTCCTTGTAAGTACGTTGCGGTGTGCCATTTGGTTGCCCTATTACTCGTCGATACCATCATAATTTGCAGAAATATTTCATGAGAAGTCACAGCCTACGGGAATAATCGACTGTAGCCTCCTCAAGGAGTAACACTCTATTTCTGAGTCTAACGACTATATTAGCTCCGCCAATGATCCATCTCCGAAGACATTTCAATGAATATCTCCGCACAAAAGTTGGTCTGAAGACCCTCAATTACCGAATGTTTCTAAGAATCGTAAAGTTTTTCAAGTTACTCTCTAAATTCTAAGCATAAAATTATTTCTTGCGTACACTGCCCTCTTCATTGCATAGACAATTTAGAGAAGTATCGAGGGGCTACTGTTGGGGGAAAATATTTCATCCTCTAGAAGCCAAGGACATTTTCATGTCGGCACGTAGAAGAACAAAGTCAAGAACTTTGATCTCCAAAGATCCTAAAAGCAACAATTCTCTATCAGATTCGAGTCCTAAACAGTGGAGACCTCCGTCAAGGCTTCAGCGCAATGGAGCCTTTAGAAACCTCTTGACCCGAAGGGGGGTTGCCAGCGATGACAGAAGATTTATCTTCTCACTAATTACTAGTCTTTTACTCTTTTACCCCTATGAAGAATATTAAACATTATCTTCTTAGTCGGTTTGTAATTAGAGGGTAAAGAAGTCTTTTCCATGTATCGGTCTATAAATACCCCTCTTCACTCAGTAAGGGTATCGAATACTCATATATTCAATACACACTCCAAACTATCTCAAGCTATTATCCATCTCGGAGGCTTGAAATAGTTTACTCGAACAAACACTTCGTTTGTCAGACACTTAGTTCCTAAACCTGTTAGTGTAATCTTTACGTCAACACCATTCACACATCGATCCCATCGATGCAAGCAATCCACCACTCACTCATCACTCCAGATCGAGCAACCTTGTCAATCACTCATCACCAAGACAAAAACCATAGTGCGACCTCACTTGGTTCACAATCTCCCCCTTGATGAGTGCATTGACAACTCCAAAAAAACATGATGAAAGTTTCAAGTTCAGCGCACAAGTGACTATAAAAACTCCAAAGAGCCAAAACATGTCACTTGGTAAAAGATCTCCGCTGATCTCCCCTTTGGCAAAAACTCATGTAAATATTCTCCCCCTTGGCAAACATCATGTAAAACATTCTCCCCCTTGGAAATGCAAGCATCAAGGTGATAAATTATGCAAAGAGGGTTGAGGATGTATGTAAATGCAAGCTTCTAAAACATGATTAAGTCCAATTATAGTACAAAACAAGCATTTTTCTTGAATATTATCCAAAGTATTGTATGACAACTCAGATCAATGCAATCCAAACAACATTATGAGCAAGCATTTTCATGTTTTAACAAATAAACATCACTACTCAGACTACATACTAACATGGCAATGCATGAGATGCAAAAACTAACAAATACTAACCAGATAAGCATATCCCACTACAAGGAGCTCAACAAACTTGGTATACAATTAATTCAAGCTTTATGATTTTTTTTTATTTTTCATTTTAGTGTCAGGGGTTATTTGCATGTGAACTTTATGCTAACCGATCAAACTAAGCCTAGGTTGAAACCATCAGAAGCTTAAAACAATGGTCATGGTATACACTTCAATGTCCCAGTTCATACCAAAGTGCTATGGTAAGCGGTCTAGAACAAAGTAGTGCGACAAAGCAAACCCACTTGGATCTTTTCAATTTTATCACAAAACACATGAATATCAATCATTTTCATTTTTTTCATTCATCATTTTTTTAATTTTCAGCACAATATATTTAATATAATCAAGTTGCGTATTAGCATCCAAGTGAAAAGGACGTAGCTACCAGGTATGTAAAAGATACCAAATGCTTTCAACCTATTCATGCTAGTTTCTAGACTATGCAGTGATCATTTTCAATTTTTCAGAAATAAAAGCCATGCTCATAACAAGCAAAGTATAATCAACAGTATTAAAGACATATTCCAAAGGCATAATAAAGCATGTACTTGTAAAAGCAATTAATCATATGACATAAGCTTATGTAGTAATACTTAACTCCCCTCAAAATATGCCAGAAAATCTTGAGTGCTCAGTGTTAGGGTGAGTGAAAAATGTTTAGGAATCTAGCATTGTAAAACTAAAGAACCAAGCAAAGCAGTAGATAGTTTATGCACATGATATGAACCATGAAAAAAGATATGGTCTACCTACCTCAAAGCACGAACTTGGAAAACAAAGAGGTCTCCAACCGTCGAGAATCAAAACGTCTTATACGTGGTCTAGCACCGTATGAAGCATGGTGAACACCACGACAGGCAAAATCTCTTATGGGACCATGAGGAGCCTCAAAATCAGAATAAGAGTGAAAAACATACTCATGCATACCTAAAGATGGTAATGCATGTCCTAAAACTCTTGCATGAGAACGTCGTTCATCCTTGATACGATGAAAGAAAAACCCAACCAAGTGACCTACCCGCTGACAATAAATAGTGATACACTCTCTTGGGGTATAAGTATGGGTCTTACGCAAATCTCATAGTTTTCTTGGGTTTTTGCTGAGGAGTTTTCTTTGGTGAGATAAGGCTTTCTTTGTAGGTTGAGTAGGACTTTCGGCTTTTTGTGTGGTGTCTAACTAGGCTTTTTCTTTCTCAAGGGTAGTGGGTGGAGTGAACACAGTTTCGCTCGAAGTTGGGAGTGGTTCTCTCATAGCCAATTCCTAGAGCTAACCCTGCCCTGTCAGCACACATTTTTGTTTTAGCCAAAAGCAAATACATCCTACCCTTTCCTTCAGTGCATTTTCCACCACAGAGAGAAGATAATCATTTTCACATTTTAGTTTTGACTTGCTCTCTAGCAAAGTTGAGTTGGTCCTTAAGGGTGGATGCGGGGGAAAAGCCGGCAACACATCCTTAGAACACTCAACACTCTCCAATCTACCCTTAAGTTCATCAACATGCTTCTCTCTCAAATTAATGCTTTCAACAATAAAGAACAATTCATGCATTCGTTGATAACAACAGGACTAGACTCCACCTCCAAAAGTCGCTCTTGAGTAATTTCAAGTTTTTCAACAATTTGAGCATGTGTAGAACCAGCTGAGCAAGTTCACTCATAACAACAAGATAGGACTCACATTCCATCATCAAACTTAGATTTTAAAATTGCAAGTTCATGGAAATAGATTCAAGTTAGAATTTTAGTTCTTTTCGTCTTTAAGCAGCAAGTTTAAGTCATCTATCCTAAGAATAGACAACATCATGTACCATCATTATTTTAACAAGAAGCTAGTCACGCGATAGATATACCTCAGTTGTGTCAAGCTCATCGCTGCTATGAATGTTGTTGGCCATGAAGCAAAGGCCGATGAAGTCCATTTTCTTTTCTCCTCTTTCTTGGGAGGCTCCTCCTCCTCTGAGCTTGGCTCCCACTTGATGAAGTGTCGACTTCACTAAGGAGGCCACAAAATTTTGGCTACTTTCTTAGCCACTTTGTCGTGCCTCCCCTTAAAGAAGGGTTTCTTGTTCACTTCTGGTGCTTGTGCTCATTTTCATTTTTCATTTTTAATTGGGCAATTGGCTTTAATGTGAGAAAGATTCCACACTCAAAACATCCTTGAGACCCTCCTTTCCTATGATACGTCTATCATTGTAAAGCGGGTGAACTTCTTAACAATGAGAGCTAGCTCCTCATCATCTAGAGTGTCCACCTGTTCTTTTGTGACAGAGACCAGGGAGGACAAGTCAAAACCACCAGAGAAAGTACAAACTCCAAAACCACCAAAAATATTACCTCCAGATGAGGTGCCACTACTAGGACTGGAAACTAAAGCATAGATGGCAATAAACGAGATGCATTGGCAATCTCGGTGGACTTGAGCTCACTAAAGAGCTCGTCGCAAGTCAACGTGTCGTAACTTTCGACTCCTCAATACTAGAGATCTTCACCTCCCATATGCTATGATCGAGCATATAGAAGTTTGATTTCTCTATCATTACAGAGTAAGCTAAAAATCCCAATGGAGCGGAAGTTGCTCACAATTCCATCAATACGAGCAAACATAGCATCTACCGATTCACCAGGGCCTGCACAAATATTTGATATTCTTGATTATATGTGCTTTGCGCCTAGCCTTAATCTGGGTAGTGCCCCATGAATAGTTTTCAGAGTCGTTCTAAAATTCACGTGCAGTTCGTAGGTGCTAGACCCATCAAACGCATTGCGACTCAGACAGATGAATAGTATGTTTTGCCTGCTATTACAATCGACTGTTCCTTCTCAGTCTAAGTGGTGCGAGTTTCAGGGATCATATATCGAGAATCGACAATGTACCAAATAGCACTTCCTTGGTTAGTAGGTAAGCTCCATGCGCACCTTCCAAAGCAAAATCTCGACCATCAAACATCGGAATCTTAGTATTTTTGTCCATGTCGCCAAAGGATCACAAACCGGTTAATGTCAACTGGTGATCTAGCCGGCTCTGATACCAATTGTAGGACCGAAACGGGCAACTAGAGGGGGGTGAATAGGCGCCTCAACAAATTCGTGTGAATTCTGGCCTTTTCTAAATACCCAATGCACATCTAAAGGAACAATCAGAAGCAATCAAATTATCACAACAAAATTCCAAGACATGAGTGCTATCACTCTCCTGTCAGGTATGACATGATGCGACAGTCTAATAGATCACAAACACAAAAATAATCTAGCCTCTAAAAAGACAATCGATGTCCTAATTAAAAGATACCACAAGTATTCAAAGGCGACTAATACTACTCACAGATCAGATAGACCCCCTCAAGCATATAAATATATATCAATAGTTCACAGTCATTTCATCAAAAAATAACAGGTGATGTGCAGTAAAAAATAGATGATCAATTACCTGTTGTAGCACGACGAAGAGTGATGAAGAACATCTGAGGCGAGAATCAGTCTGTGGGCACACTTTCTAAGGAAATACCAGCAATGTTGATCTTGTCTATCGAGCATCAAATTAATAATGAAAACCAATAAAAATATCTACATCCAGGCACAGGGTTTCCACCACATTAAATCCAGATGAGAGACTGCATACATAGGAGATAAAAACTTCCTTGGACGGTGGCAAATAAATAGAATATCAAAACTACACGGGCTTTTGTGGCTAATCAGAAACTCAACAGTACACACATATTGGAGAACAAACTGGTGATGGGTTTCACACATAAAAAACCGAATGCACAAATAGAACCGACTAAAATAGCAATGACAATCAATCTCTTGGTGAAGAAAAAATCAGACTGTCAGTCAGAGATTTCTTGTGGTAGAAATAGGAGTGAGACGGAGGAATAAAGCACAGCAGATCACTACAGGCTATGCGAAAACAAAAGATGATGCTAATCAAGTTTTCTTGATTTGAGTGCAAACTATGGTTTAGGAAAATCAAAGTTCTACGGTAAGATGAAGAAAATCTGTGGCCAACCATTAAAAAACAGAAATAGGAATCCTGCTAGCAGTGGAGAGAAGACCAACATGCAGGAAGTTCCTGCGCTCCATCTGTACACTGCACAAAGCAGCCCTAGCAACAACAAAACAATCTGGTACTTGTTCCGAGAAGCACAAGATTAAAAAGAGAAGAAGGATTTTGTATCGAAAACAAAGTTTGGCTGAAAAAAACTACTATTGCACACAAACCAAGACAAGATCACACAACTATAAAACAAATGATGTAGTTCAGTAATACCGGAGAAATCACTTGGATTAATAACAAACATGGCGATGAACTTTCGCAGAAACACAGAAGAAAAATTACATACTAAAATTACAAATTAATACTTAAAACTAATTAAACCTAAAATACCATTCGGTATTTTTTAAATTAAAATTCAGAAAATTCACAAGGAATATACCTAATTTATTACAACGTTTAAACCTATTCTTTTGATATTTTTTAGAATTAAAATTCATAAATATACTAAAAGATTACAACTAATCAAAACTACTATACTGAAAATAAACTCTAATTCTTAATTTTAAATACGACGATTTTAGCTAAAACTGACAAAGCCTTCATGATCGTCGACACGTGTCACCAATCCGCGGACTCGACTGCCAGCAAGTCTCTCCCGCTCTCGATTCCCTCGAGCCGCCTGATCACTTGCATTGGCTTCCCTTTCGCTGATTTGGTCTACACTGCCTTGATCATCCGTCCGTCCATGTCTTGATCCATCTCAACGTGTACTCCTGAGATCATCCCCAACTTCACCCGGTCTCCTTGATCTTCTGGCATCAAGCTCCCCGCTTAACCCTTGATCACCTGCCGTTGATTGTTGGCTAGCATCTCCACCCTGTACACAAGAGACAAACCAAAAACACGAATCATGATGACACTGATCCCATCGGTCTACAATCTCCATTTGTTGGGGGGGAAATATTTCATCCTCCAGAAGACAAGGACATTTTCATGTCGGCACAAGCAGAAGAAACGAAGTTAAGAACTTTGATCTCCGAAGATCCTAAAAGCAACAAGGCTCCATAAGATTCGGAGTCCTAAACAGCGGAGACCTCCGTCAAGGCTTCAACGCAATGGAGCCTTTAGAAACCTCTTGACCCGAAGGGTTGCCAGCGAGGACAGAAGATTTATCTTCTCACTAATTAGACTAGTCTTTTACTCTCTTTACCCCTATGAAGAATATAAACAATATCCTTAGTCGGTTGTAATTAGAGGGTAAAGAAGTCATTTCCCATGTATTTGGTCTATAAATACCCCTCTTCACTCTGTAAAGGGTATCGAATACTCAGATAATCAATACACACTTCAAACTATCTCAAGCTATTATCCATCTCGGAGGTTTGGAATAGTTTACTCAAACAAACACTTCATTTGTCAGACACTTAGTTTCCTAAACCTGTTAGCGTAATCTTTTACGCCAACAGTTGGCGCCGTCCGTGGGGAGCCTAGTACAAAAACTTCGTTCTCTACCAATCCTTTCCTAGAGCCATGCCTCATAAGCAGAGCCTAGGCACTAGTCCCCTCCGAAGGTCTTCTCGGACATCTAGGTTGAGATCTTCGAACACCATCGAGGTCGGAGGACCCTCCGTGGTCCCCCAACTCAAACTTCCGAAACAAATACTCTTCCTCAAGCACGAAGCCCCTCTTGACACTCCATCCATGCTTCGAACCGACGGAGCCTCTCCTGTGGCTCCGACTGTGCTCCGAACTGACTTATTCAGTTCTCAAGACCCGAAGGTCCCCTCCGGAAGAAATGAAGACTGACCTAACGACGTGGCAACCCAGATGACCCATCTTCAAGCCGATGTGACAAGGTGGAGGTAGGAAGCTGCTGGCAGGCTTCTTCCATAAGCTAGCCCTGTCATCCTGGAGGTGCCTCAAGATGACGATCTTGCCTTCTATCCCGAAGCCTCTGAGATTCTAAGAACACTGAGAATACTTCTTTTGATGATGAATCTCCGTTACACCTAGACTTGTAGAAGGTGCGCTTCGACCCCAAATTTAGGACTTCGAAGCTTTGTAAGTTCTCTGGAGAGGAAGATCCCAGAATTCTCCCGTTCTTATGCTTTAGAAATCGAAGCCAGCGGAGGAGTCCGAGACACAATGGCAAAGTGTTTCCCTCTTGCGCTCGAAGGGCTCGCCCTGCGTTGGTTTTGGTCTTTAAAACCAGGATCAATTAGGTCTTGGGAGCAATTAAGAAAGAAGTTCGTGAGCAACTTCCAAGGGACCTTTGTGCCCCCTATGTCTACCAGAAGTATTTTTTAGGTGAAGCAACAACCTGGAGAACTTTGCAGCAATTTTTCAAGCGCTTCACTCATACGAAGTCGTAGATAAGAGGGCTGTCCGCATCATTTGTGGTTGATGCGGCTCGGGAAGGAGTCACAAATGCAGACCTCCTCAACAAGCTTCACCGGAAGCATATTTCCTCATTAGTACAGCTAATGGCCTACTTTGAGGAGTATGCTAGGTCGGAGGAAGGATGGCTCCGAAGGACGGCTTCGTCTTCACCAACCATCCAAGAAGTCAAACTTGAAGTAAAGACTTCGACTCCTTCACAAGTGTACCACTTCGACAACCAGCATGACAAATGAAGAAGGCAAAAGCATCCTCGTTCCGAAGTCTTAATATTACCCCTCTTCGTCGAAACCGCCCCCTAAGAATTCACAAGCTCCGGGAAGCAAGGTCAGCGGCTTGAGGCCGCTAGGGAAGCCGGCTAGCAGAGGCCAAGCCTTCTTCTACTGTGTCCACGGTGAGAATCGAAGCCATGCTACCGATGCATGTCAGTCTATACTAGCTCTAAGGAGCGAGTACCTCGAAAGGAGCTCTGGTCAAGGCACTACTGACCGAGCCCCTCCCGAGGCACGTCCGGAGCCGGTGCAGACCATCGGACGTGTAGACAACTTTGAAGCCCCAAGATAGCCTTCGGTGGCTAGTGTCATGCCAACTCCAAAGCAAGAGGATACACAAGACCACGACAAAAGAGTGGTTCTCTCCATCTTCGGAGGAGGGACCCTGGGCACATGTCAAAACGGCAATAGCGAGAATATGTTCACGAAGTAGGGCATATTGGGACCTCCTCATCGGCTGCTGAAATGCCCAAGTGGTCTCACGTGCCTATATCTTTCTCCACAGCCGATGCATCGGGTATTAAATTTCCTCATGCGGCCTCCTTGTTATCACTACTAATATTGTAGGAACGGAGGTCCAGAGAGTGCTGGTTGATGGTGGAAGCTTCGTAGACATTATCTTCATCCATGCCTTCGACCAGCTATGCATCCCGTAGAAACATTTACTCCTAGCAGCTCATCCGCTTCAAGGCTTCGCAGGCCCTCCTCTCGATACCCTCTACTAAATAGGCCTCGAGGTTGGCTTCAGAGAGGGCTCCTGGCTAGAATGGAGAGGTGATATTCGACATTGTTGATGCCCCTTATGCTTATAATATCATCTTCGGGAGGGGCATGCTAAATCAATTCGGAGCTATGGCACATCATAATTATCTATGCCTGAAGATGCCCACACAAGGAGGAGTGCTTACAGTCTTTGGTGACCAAGCTGCGACGCGAAGAGAAGAATATGGCCATGGTCCACCCCTTGATCCTAGGCAGATAAATAATGTGCAAAACCATTTGGAGGATACACCTGCATCAAGTGAATTCTCGAAGATATCCTCCCCCAGGCCAAGCCCCGAAGGTGAAATTGTAACAAATATCATTGTCAAGGATGACAAGGACTATCCCATCCAGTTTGGCAAGGAATTGCCTCCGGAAATTGCTACTTCACTGGAAGAAGTAATCAAAGAAATTTTGGATGTCTTTGCCTGGTCCGACGAAGATATTCTGGGAGTCGACCGAAGTATCAATAAGCACAACTACTCGTCAACCCAAGGGTTCGACCTGTTCGCCAGGGCTCCACAAATTGTCGACAGAGAGGGTGAACCTTGCTAAAGCAGAAGTGGAAAAATTGTTGAAGGCCGGAATCATTACAGAAGTGGCCCATACGGAGTGGTTAGCCAACCCCGTCTTCGTCAAGAAAAAGGCCTCCGACAAGTGGCGCATGTGCATTGACTTCACATCCCTGAATAAAGCATGCCCACGTGACCCCTACCCCATGCCCCACATTGATTAATTAGTCGACTCCACTACCGTCTCCGAGCCTTTGAGCTTCCTCGACGCATACTCCGGATATCATCAAATATGGTTAAAACGTGAAGAGAAAGTCAAGACAAGCTTGTAACTCCTTCGGGAGTCTTTTGTTATGTAAGAATGTCTTTCGGCTAAGAAATGTCGGGGCAACTTTTCAAGGTTAATTGCTAAGACTCTAGGTCACCAGATAGGCCGCAATGTTGAAGCCTATATGGATGATATTGTAATAAAGAGTGCTCTAAAGCACCAACATAGTCTAGACTTAGCAGAAACTTTTGAGAGCCTCCGAGCATGTGGAGTTCACCTCAACCCCGAAAAATGTATCTTCAGGGCTCAAGTTGGGAAATTGTTAGGGTATTTAGTTTCGAGTAGGGGGATCGAAGCTAGCCTAACTCAAATAAGTGCTTTGTAGAGAATGGCTTCACTGGAAAATTTGAAGTAAGTCCAGAAGCTTGCCGGATGCCTCGCAGCCCTTAGCAGATTTCTGGTAAGGTCTACAGAGCGGAGCCTCCCAATATTCAAAGCCTTAAAAGTGTCCGAAGATTTTGCATGGACACCGGAGTGCCAAAAGGTTTCGATGATATTAAAGACTATCTCAGCAACCTTGCAATAATCACTGTGCCCATCGTAGATGAAACTCTTCTCCTCTATCTTGCAGCTATGGGCTCCGCTGTTAGTGCGGTCCTTATTCGAGAAATGGATTTCAATGGGAAGTTGGTACAAAATCCAGTTTATTTTGTATCGGAAGCCGTATCTAGAGCAAAAACTAGATACCCCGAATTGGAAAAATTCACTTATGCTCTAGTAATGGCTTCGAGGATTACGACATTATTTTTCTGGCACATAATGTAATTGTACCAACTTCTTATCCTCTAGGAGATATGCTCCGAAGCAAGGACTCTACATGGATAATTGGAAAATGGGTCGTTGAGCTAGAACCCTTTGGTATGTCCTTTGTAGCAAGAACAACAATCAAGTCACAGATGGTGGCTGATTTTGTAGCAAAATGGACTCCGTTGCAGTATGGGCTCCGGAAGAATCAAATGAAGGAATATAGACCATATACTTTGATGGAGCTTTTCAAGCATTTGGAGCAGGTGCCAGAGCGGTGATAATTTCACCTTCAGGACAGAAAGCAATGTACTCCACAAGGCTCCACTTTAAGTCCACCAATAATATTGCAGAGTATGAGGGAATTTTGCTAGGTCTTCATAAGGCACGTGCCCTTGGTGCTACAAGAGTTGTTATAAAATAGATTCCCAAATTGTAGCAGGGCATGTTGATAAAAGTTTCCGAGTTCGGCATCCGCAACTTGCTAGATATCTAGAAGAGATCCGCAAGATTGAAGCAACATTTAAAGGGATCTCTGTCTGAAGCATCCCAAGAGCCGACAATGCAAAAGCATATATCTTGGCAAAAGTTGCAGTCGTAGCCATAGATATTCTGGAAGGGGCTTTTTATGAAGAGCTTGCCTCCCCTTCGGTGCCCCAACTCCCTCCTGCGGAGGTCCTCTGCATACCAAATACTGATTGGCTGAGTTCAATTATGGAATTATTGCAAGGCAAAGCTAATTTGCCCGAACGCCCGAAGCTATCAAGACTACAGTTAAGAATCCAGAGTATCTATAATCAACGATATTTTATATAAGGTCGGAGTATGTTCTCCCCTACTCCGATGTATTTCCCAAGCCAAAGGTCAAGATATACTCTTAGAAATTCATGAAGGCCTTTGTGGTAGTCACCTTGCCCCTCGAGCCTTAGCAGGGAAACACTTCACTTGGAGCTCTCTTGGCCTACAATAGTAGCTGATGCGAAAGCTTTGGTCTGCACTTGCCAAGGTTGTCAATGGATGGGAAGACAGAGTCATCGTCCACCAACACCTCTTCAAGTTATTGCTCCGTGTGTCCAATGGCCCGGTGGGGTATGGATCTCATTGGCCCCTTCCGAATGGCAAAAGGCAGTTTAAAATTTACAGTGGTAGCAATTGAATATTTTTCTAAGTGGGTTGAAGCAAAACCCCTCACAGCTATCACTTCGAAGAATGTACAGAAAATTTTTTAGCAAATATTATTTGCAGGTTCGGAGTGCCTCGACAGTTGACAATCGACAATGACACTCAATTTGATGCCGAACCCTTCAGAGATTTCTGCGAAGGTCTTGGTATTGAAATGTGTTTTGTACCTATCCATCATCCTCAATCCAACAGAGCCATCGAGCGAGCTAATGGTAATATATTATCAGGCCTAAATCAAAGAATAGTGGGATTAGCGAAGGGGCTATGGACCGAAGAACTTCCGAAGATTTTGTGGTCCATTCGGACCACTCAATCAAGGTCCACATGTTTCACCCCTTTCATGTTACTATTCGGAGATGAAGCCATGATGCCGACGGAGCTTAAGGGAGGATCCTTTCGCACCATCGAACCTAAAACAGAAAAATGAAAGACAGGCTTCGCTGGATCTAATGAAGAAAAAAGGCTTCGAGCTGTTGCTAACCTGAGGAGTATCAACCAAACGAGACGAATGTTTGTTGATGATCGAAGATAAAATTAATGAACTAAATCGGGTCATTTAGTACTGCGAAGCATTACTGTCTGGGGAAATTAGGAAATAAGTGGAAGGACCGTATATCATCCTCGTTCAGGATGCCCCAGATCTTTTAAATTAGCTAATTTATAAGGTGAAAAAATAAAACATGCATGGCATGCGGAGCACCTTAAGCGATACTTCGCATAGGGGCTCCTTGTAATCATTTGTAAACAGTGTCTAAATGAATAAAGCTCATGGTTCGAGTAATGCGTACTTCTCAAGACGATTCCTACTCCTAGTGGAAGCACTAGGGGGGCGGAGCTGATTGCGGAGGTAAGTATTATTCATTCGAACCTAATTACGGACTTCGAGCCACTGGCTCGAAGCATCCGTCAAGGTGGGAAAGTACCATGAAAAGCGGATTCCAAGCCATCGGCTTGAAAGCATCCGTAAAAATAGTCCAAATAGACCAAATTATACGGATTTCGAGCAATTAGCTTGAAAGCATCCGTAAAAAGATTCTAAGGAGACCACAAAAGTGGATTCCAAGCCACCGGCTGAAAGCATCTGTAAAAAGAGACCAAAGAGACTAAATGATACAGACTCTGAGCAATCAGCTTGAAAGCATCCGTAAAAAGAGTCCGAAGTGACCATTATCAACGGATTCTAATACATCCGAAAAAGGGTACTAAGCTACCATTTATGGGTTTTTGGGCCAATGAGTTCGAAAAAAACATGCGAGGTCCATAGCGACCATCTATTTGAATTTCGACCTACTAGTTCTTAATTCTTATTCAAAATAATCAGGGGCTTCGAGCCAACGAAAACAAAGTTATTGAAATTGTACTCTTAGCTGGCATTGTAATCATTGTGCGTAACTATCTTCGATAGAAATTTGAAGGTGCTTACCCCCAAAGAAGGGCCGAGAGATAATGAGACAATTTCGAAGCATTCTAGTTTATATTACTCAATAGATTATATTACATTAAGAAAAATCAGTGTGTAAGCCAAGAAGAAAGTGAAGGCCCCTTTGATCCCTGAGCTAGACTCGGAGTTAGCTTGGCTTCGACAGCGACTTGTCCCGGAGCCTGGAGTCTTCAGAACTTTACGTTTAACTCATTCCCCTCCTTGAAGCTCGGAAATCTCTTTGTTCTTGCTGAAGCGGCCTAGGTCCGAAGTCATTAGGGGCTACTCTTCGCTTGCTCCTTGCCAGACCACTCTTCTTCGGACCAATCAATGTCCTCTAAAGTTGAAGACGCTATATTAACAACTTCTTCCCCTTTCTCCTCCTTAATATAATCTAATACTTCCTTACATATCTCAGGTATAACCTCTCCATGGCTCCCTCGAGGAATTGAAAATCGGGGATGCCTATGAGGCCTTAAGGCTTCGAAGGTAGCCCATTGTTGACGGAGCTCTTCATTAACCTCTAACACTTCGAGCTCATCCAAAAAAGGTTGGAAAGCCTAGAAACATTTCCAAATAAGTCTTTTCATTCAAAAGAGAACAAGAACATAAGTTTTGACATAGGCGGAGCCCTAAGGAGAATTAAACCTTCGGGTCAGAAGGAGGCTTGCTGCTCGAAGGCTGCGCCCGCGCTTGCTTTTGATGGAGGCCTTCATCAATCCACGCCTTCACGGGACCAGTCTTCATCTCTCTAAGATGGCTGAAAAGCCTCCCAAGCTATGGCCACGTCAGGCGAAGGGGTCAACAGACGATCACCACCAAAGCTAGCGGGGCTGCTCTGGGCTCCGGCAAACAGACAATCCGATGTCTTCGTAGTAACGAAGCACTCTGAGAGCAGCTAATTGGCTGGAGATCTCTCTGCACCGAGTACCCGCAATCTTCATTGTGTTCGCTGCTGCTTGGATCATCTTCATCTTTCGCAGCAGGGAGTCATTGGCAGATGACGAAGAGGCGCAGGAAGTACCAAAGTATTCCATAACACCCCGGAGGGCGTCCATGGTCTCGGAGGACACACTCTCACACTTTATTTTCTACGACCAATGCCTTATTCGATTAGTCATCTCGCAGACTAAAGAGGAGAGCTTGGCTGTCTCCATCATTAGGACAGTTTCTATCCGAGCAACCTATTCGCCTCCTCAGCCAAACCTTGCTGCTCTTCTCGGAGCTTGGCAAGTTCAGCTCCCGAAGTTGCCTGCTAGAGCCTTTCCACTAGAGCCCGAAGTACAACCCGCTCAGCCTCGAGCTCCTCCTTCGCAGCCTCCAGCCTAGCTTTAGCGCTCCGCTCTACCGAAGCCATCTCTTCCTAGCTCGAAGCTCGATTCTCAAAGTCAGTAAGACTCCCTTGAAGAGTCGTCACCTTCTCTTTGAGTCGGTTGCATTCTCGCTTGTTCGATACAGTCGCAGCTCGAGCTAGAACGACGTGCTGCAAAGGAAAAGAAGAGCAATGTAAGTAAATTATATATGCATATTTAGATTAAACTAATTTTTGCAGGTGCTTCATACCTGGTAAGCCGCCCGTTCGAGAGCAGCATCAAGCTCCGACCCTTCAGCCTCTCCAAGGATGGAGACCAAGTCAGTCTCCCCGACTTCACGACTAGCTTGAGCCAGAGGCTCTACCAAAGCCTGAAGCCCTATCCTCATTAAAGTAAGGGGGCCAGGAGAGGGAGCCTTGACAAGGCACTCAGATCATCATCGCTAGGAGAAGGAACGGAGCACAATGAAGCACCCTTGAAGGCCTCCGTGGATTGGCCTCCGTCTGTAGACTCCGACGGAGTCCACCCTGGAATGGGAGCAGGAAGGGCCAACTTTTACCTTTGCCCTTTCCAGGGCCTAGCACCTCCTTCGGAGCTACCTCCAAAATTGGAGCCACCTCTTGTTCTGCAGCTCGTGATGGCACCGAAGCCACCGTAGGCTCCGAGACTACTTCCGTAGCAGAAGCCACCTCCACCAGAGCCGATCCTGTATAGACCAAAGGTAAATGACATTGTAAAATTGTGCAGATAAAAAGAAAAGAAGAAGAAAAGGTATTCAGCTCAAGCTTGCCTCTGGCATCTTGTTGCGGACGTGCACCGGACTGCTCGGGGCTCGAACATCTGATCGAAGTCCTCTTCGGACTCCAGACTTCGAACTGAAGGAATGCCTGCAGAGATATTCGACCACCACAGCTATCACTTCGTTCGGAGCCAAGACTTGGGTTTCCACAGTCTCGACTCCGCCTTCTTCCATGGCAGGAGCATCTTCTTGGCTAGATAGGATGTTTATAGTCTCCGCCTGCTCAGGTTTACCTTCAACGGTAGGCGCCACCACCGCGCCATCTCGAACGGAGACCTCAGCTCCCATTCGAGACCCTTCATCCTAGCAAAAAGGGCGTCGAACTCCTCCGCCATCGCCATGTCTACATCCTCTTCATCTTCGGATTGTTCGGGCGATGAGACATGAGACTTTGAAGGAGTAAGGGCCTTTAGCTTTCGGACCACTTCTTCGCAGGAGTCTTCACCAAACCTGAAGACCCAACCTCCGCTTTCCTCTTCTTCAGAGCCTGGTCCAGGACAGACCAGTCTGGAAGGGTTGGGGGTTCAACTCCGAGCACACTCCATACTCGGTTGAACCGCTCCCAAGTCCCGACCAACTTCACCCTCCGTTCCTTTTCAATGGGCGTAGGGGCTCCAAGAACCTTCTCCACAGCCCAGACGATTTGTTCTGGGGTAAAGGTCACACGCAAAGCTAAAAGATAAGATGTCATTTTGATTGTCATTTATGTAAAATCATATTGTATGCGAAACACTTTGATATAGGATATATGAAAAGCTTACCTACAGAGCTTGAAGGGATCTCCCGAAGTCCCCCTCTAGGTTTTCCTCGAAATTAATCGACCAAGTAGCCATCAGAGGAGGGATTTGGAGTCCAATGAACTCCTCTGCCAAGTCACGCATGCTCATGCGACGACTCACAGTGTGCAACAACCCAAGGCAGACTTGAAGCTGGCTTAGGTCCGATTAGGGTCTGGCCAAGGCGTAGGTCGTCCCTACCTCGGCGTAGAACCGGCGAAGGATCCAGCCTGAGTACCATCTGTCATTGATGGTCTTCACTGGGAACCGATCCTAGAACTCGTCGCGGAGTTGGAAGTTGATGCTCCTGAAGGCGATCACCATCTTCTCCCCTCCGGCTCCATTGAAGGTCTTCGGGTGGCACAAAGCTTTATGAAGAGCCGCGAAGATCTCCGCTCTCTCGGCGCATCCTTCGGCCCGCATCGCCCATTCAATGATGGCCAGATGAGCAATTGCATTTGGAGAGAGTTAGGGAAAGGTGACATGGAACACCTCATTACCTCAAGAGGAAATCTACTACCGGAAGTCCCAATCTGGCTTCGAAGAACGCCTCAAACACCACCACCTCTCCGGCGCATGGTGCCGAGATCACTTCACCCCCAGGCTGACGCACTTTGACTCTAGGTCCCATCTTCCCAGTGATTGCCGCAGCAATCGACTTCTTCGAGCATGATGATGCCCCAAGCTATACGATTGATCTGTATACTTGGCAGACACCAGACATAGGTCATGGGCGCTGGCTAGATGAGTTATCTGAAGGCCCCACCGCCGTTGCCACCGCCGCCGCTTGTTGCTGGGCCAAAGATGAAGCAGGGACAAGAGCTTTGTGGCTTGTCTTGCCATCTGAGGAAAGGAGAGTTTGAGAAGATGAGCTCGGGAAGAAGGAAGGTGAAATGTGAAAGCAGTCGGTAAAGTATCCAAAATTTACCTTTACTTTCTTATTTATAACATGGATTCCTTGTAATGTACGTTGCGGTGTGCCATTTGGTTGCCCTATTACGTCGTCGATACCATCATAATTTGCAGAAAATTTCATGAGAAGTCACAGCCTACGGAGAATAATCGACTGTTAGCCTCCTCAAGGAGTAACAACTCTATTTCTGAGTCTAACGACTATATTAGCTCCGCCAATGATCCATCTCCGAAGACATTTCAATGAATATCTCCGCACAAAAGTTGGTCTGAAGACCCTCAATTACCGAATGTTTCTAAGAATCGTAAAGTTTTTCAAGTTACTCTCTAAATTCTAAGCATAAAATTATTTCTTGCGTACACTGCCCTCTTCATTGCATAGACAATTTAGAGAGAAGTATTCGAGGGGCTACTGTTGGGGGAAAATATTTCATCCTCTAGAAGCCAAGGACATTTTCATGTCGGCACATGTAGAAGAAACAAAGTCAAGAACTTTGATCTCCAAAGATCCTAAAAGCAACAATTCTCTATCAGATTCAGTCCTAAACAGTGGAGACCTCCGTCAAGGCTTCAGCGCAATGGAGCCTTTAGAAACCTCTTGACCCGAAGGGGGTTGCCAGCGATGACAGAAGATTTATCTTCTCACTAATTAGACTAGTCTTTTACTCTTTTACCCCTATGAAGAATATTAAACATTATCTTCTTAGTCGGTTGTAATTAGAGGGTAAAGAGTCTTTTCCCATGTATTCGGTCTATAAATACCCCTCTTCACTCAGTAAAGGGTATCGAATACTCATATATTCAATACACACTCCAAACTATCAAGCTATTCCATCTCGGAGGCTTGAAATAGTTTACTCGAAAACACTTCGTTTGTCAGACACTTAGTTTCCTAAACCTGTTAGTGTAATCTTTTACGTCAACACCATTCACACATCGATCCCATCGATGCAAGCAATCCACCACTCACTCATCACTCCAGATCGAGCAACCTTGTCAATCACTCATCACCAAGACAAAAACCATAGTGCGACCTCACTTGGTTTCACAATCTCCCCTTGATGAGTGCATTGACAACTCCAAAAAGAAACATGATGAAAGTTTCAAGTTCAGCGCACAAGTGACTATAAAAACTCCAAAAGAGCCAAAACATGTCACTTGGTAAAAGATCTCCGCTGATCTCCCCCTTTGGCAAAAACTCATGTAAAATATTCTCCCCCTTGGCAAAAGCATCATGTAAAACATTCTCCCCCTTTGGAAATGCAAGCATCAAGGTGATAAAATTATGCAAAGAGGGGTGTGAGGATGTAGTGTAAATGCAAGCTTCTAAAACATGATTAAGTCCAATTATAGTACAAAACAAGCATTTTTCTTGAATATTATCCAAAAGTATTGTATGACAAACTCAGATCAATGCAATCCAAACAACATTATGAGCAAGCATTTTCATGTTTTAACAAATAAAAGCATCACTACTCAGACTAGCATACTAGACATGGCAATGCATGAGATGCAAAAACTAACAAATAACCAGATAAGCATATCCCACTACAAGGAGCTTCAACAAACTTGGTATACAATTAATTCAAGCTTTATGATTTTTTTTATTTTTCATTTTAGTGTCAGGGGTTATTTGCATGTGAACTTTATGCTAACCGATCAAACTAAGCCTAGGTTGAAACCATCAGAAGCTTAAAACAATGGTCATGGTATACACTTCAATGTCCCAGTTCATACCAAAGTGCTATGGTAAGCGGTCTAGAACAAGTAGTGCGACAAAGCAAACCCACTTGGATCTTTTCAATTTTATCACAAAACAACATGAATATCAATCATTTTCATTTTTTTCATTCATCATTTTTTAATTTTCAGCACAATTATTTAATATAATCAAGTTGCGTATTAGCATCCAAGTGAAAAGGACGTAGCTACCAGGTATGTAAAAGATACCAAATGCTTTCAACCTATTCATGCTAGTTTCTAGACTATGCAGTGATCATTTTCAATTTTTCAGAAATAAAGCCATGCTCATAACAAGCAAAGTATAATCAACAGTATTAAAGACAATATTCCAAAGGCATAATAAAGCATGTACTTGTAAAAGCAATTAATCATATGACATAAGCTTATGTAGTAATACTTAACTCCCCCTCAAAATATGCCAGAAAATCTTGAGTGCTCAGTGTTAGGGTGAGTGAAAAACTGTTTAGGAATCTAGCATTGTAAAACTAAAGAACCAAGCAAAGCAGTAGATAGTTTATGCACATGATATGAACCATGAAAAAAAGAGTATGGTCTACCTACAAAGCACGAACTTGGAAAACAAAGAGGTCTCCCAACCCGTCGAGAATCAAAACGTCTTATACGTGGTCTAGCACCGTATGAAGCATGGTGAACACCACGACAGGCAAAATCTCTTATGGGACCATGAGGAGCCTCAAAATCAGAATAAGAGTGAAAAACATACTCATGCATACCTAAAGATGGGTAATGCATGTCCTAAAAGCTCATTGCATGAGAACGTCGTTCATCCTTGATACGATGAAAGAAAAACCCAACCAAGTGACCTACCCGCTGACAATAAGAATAGTGATACACTCTCTTGGGGTATAAGTATGGGTCTTAGGCGCAAATCTCATAGTTTTCTTGGGTTTTTGCTGAGGAGTTTTCTTTGGTGGAGATAAGGCTTTCTTTGTAGGTTGAGTAGGACTTTCGGCTTTTGTGTGGTGTCTAACTAGGCTTTTTCTTTCTCAAGGGTAGTGGGGGAGTGAACACAGTTTCGCTCGAAGTGTTGGGAGTGGTTCTCTCATAGCCAATTCCTAGAGCTAACCCTGCCCTGTCAGCACACATTTTTGTTTTAGCCAAAAGCAAATACATCCTACCCTTTCCTTCAGTGCATTTTCCACCACAGAGAGAAGATAATCATTTTCACATTTTAGTTTTTGACTTGCTCTCTAGCAAAGTTGAGTTGGTCCTTAAGGGTGATGCGGGTGGGACAAGCCGGCAACACATCCTTAGAACACTCAACACTCTCCAATCTACCCTTAAGTTCATCAACATGCTTCTCTCTCAAATTAATGCTTTCAACAAGTAAAGAACAATTCATGCATTCGTTGATAACAACAGGACTAGACTCCACCTCCAAAAGTCGCTTCTGAGTAATTTCAAGTTTTTCAACAATTTGAGCATGTGTAGAACGCAGCTGAGCAAGTTCACTCATAACAACAAGATAGGACTCACATTCAACATCATCAAACTTAGATTTTAAAATTGCAAGTTCAGTGGAAATAGATTCAAGTTAGAATTTTAGTTCTTTTCGTTCTTTAGCAGCAAGTTTAAGTAATCTATCCTAAGAATAGACAACATCATGTAACTCATTATTTTAACAAGAAGCTAGTCACGCGATAGATATACCTCAGTTGTGTCAAGCTCATCGCTGCTATGAATGTTGTTGGCCATGAAGCAAAGGCCGATGAAGTCCATTTTCTTTTTCTCCTCTTTCTTGGAGGCTCCTCCTCCTCTGAGCTTGGCTCCCCACTTGATGAAGTGTCGACTTCACTAAGGGAGGCCACAAAATTTTTGGCTACTTTCTTAGCCACTTTGTCGTGCCTCCCCTTAAAGAAGGGTTTCTTGTTCCACTTCTGGTGCTTGTGCTCATTTTCATTTCATTTTTAATTTAGGGCAATTGGCTTTAATGTGAGAAAGATCTCCACACTCAAAACATCCTTGAGACCCTCCTTTCCTATGATATTCTATCATTGTAGAAGGGTGAACTTCTTAACAATGAGAGCTAGCTCCTCATCATCTAGAGTGTCCACCTGTTCTTTTGTGACAGAGACCAGGGAGGACAAGTCAAACCACCAGAGAAAGTACAAACTCCAAAACCACCAAAAATACCTCCAGATGAGGTGCCACTACTAGGACTGGAAACTAAAGCAATAGATGGCAATAAACGAGATGCGGCAATCTCGGTGGACTTGAGCTCACTAAAGAGCTCGTCGCAAGTCAACGTGTCGTAACTTTCCGACTCCTCAATACTAGAGATCTTCACCTCCCATATGCTATGATCGAGAGCATAGAGAAGTTTGATTGCTCTATCATTATCAGAGTAAGCTAAAATCCCAATGGAGCGGAAGTTGCTCACAATTCCATCAATACGAGCAAACATAGCATCTACCGATTCACCAGGGCCTTGCACAAATATTTGATATTCTTGATTATATGTGCTTTGGCGCCTAGCCTTAATCTGGGTAGTGCCCTCATGAATAGTTTTCAGAGTCGTCTAAATTTCACGTGCAGTTCGTAGGTGCTAGACCCTATCAAACGCATTGCGACTCAGACAGATGAATAGTATGTTTCTTGCCTTGCTATTACAATCGTACTGTTCCTTCTCAGTCTAAGTGGTGCGAGTTTCAGGGATCATATATCGAGAATCGACAATGTACCAAATAGCACTTCCTTGGTTTAGTAGGTAAGCCTCCATGCGCACCTTCCAATAAGCAAAATCTCGACCATCAAACATCGGAATCTTAGTATTTTTGTCCATGTCGCCAAAGGATCACAAACCGGTTAATGTCAACTGGTGATCTAGCCGGCTCTGATACCAATTGTAGGACCGAAACGGGCAACTAGAGGGGGGTTGAATAGGCGCCTCAACAAATTCGTGTGAATTCATGGCCTTTTCTAAATACCCAATGCACATCTAAAGGAACAATCAGAAGCAATCAAATTATCACAACAAAAATTCCAGACAATGCTAGTGCTATCACTCTCCTGTCAGGTATGACATGATGCGACAGTCTAATAGATCACAAACACTAAAAATAATCTAGCCTCTAAAAAGACAATCGATGTCCTAATTAAAAAGATACCACAAAGTATTCAAAGGCAGACTAATACTACTCACAGATCAGATAGACCCATCATCAAGCATATAAATATATATCAATAGTTCACAGTCATTTCATCAAAAATAACAGGTGATGTGCAGTAATAAAATAGATGATTCAATTACCTGTTGTAGCAGACGAAGAAGTTGATGAAGAACAGTCTGAGGCGATGAATCAGTCTGTGGGCACACTTTCTAAGGAAATACCAGCAATGTTGATCTTGTCTATCTGAGCACTCAAAAATAATGAAAACCAATAAAATATCTAGCATCCAGGCACAGGGTTATTCCACCACATTAAATCCAGATGAGAGACTGCATACATAGGAGATAAAAACTTCCTTGGACGGTGGCAAATAAATAGAATATCAAAACTACACGGGCTTTTGTGCTAATCAGAAACTCAACAGTACACACAGATTGGAGAACAAACTGGTGATGGGTTTCACACATAAAAACCGAATGCACAAAATAGAACCAGACTAAAATAGCAATGACAATCAATCTCTTGGTGAAGAAAATCAGACTGTCAGTCAGAGATTTCTTGTGGTAGAAATAGGAGGTGAGACGGAGGAATAAAGCACCAAGCAGATCACTACAGGCTATGCGAAGAAAACAGAAGATGATGCTAATCAAGTTTTCTTGATTTGAGTGCAAACTATGGTTTAGGAAAATCAAAGTTCTACGGTAGTAGATGAAGAAAATCTGTGGCCAACCATTAAAAAAACAGAAATAGGAATCCTGCTAGCAGTGGAGAGAAGACCACACATGCAGGAAGTTCCTGCGCTCCATCTGTACACTGCACAAAGCAGCCCTGAGCAACAACGAAAACAATCTGGTACTTGTTCCCGAGAAGCACAAGATTAAAAAGAGAAGAAGGATTTGTATCGAAAACAAAGTTTGGCTGAAAAAAACTACTATTGCACACAAACCAAGACAGATCACACAACTATAAAACAAATGATGTAGTTCAGTAATACCGGAGAAATCACTTGGATTAATAACAAACATGGCGATGAACTTTCGCAGAAACACAAAGAAAAATTCGATGGTGGCGGCGCTACAAACCAGAAAAGAAAGGCAAATTTCAGATAATATTGCTTCTCTCTAAAATTTTGTTCAAAATCCCTCAACAACCCCAAGGCATGGAGTCTTTTAGGCGTACCTACAAAGAAAATTCTCAAAATGACTCTAGGGTTTAATTACAAATTAATATTTAAAACTAATTAAACCTAAAATACGCTTTGCTATTTTTCAGAATTAAAATTCAAAAACACAAGAAATATACCTATTTTATTAAAATGTTTAAACCTATTCTTTTGGTATTTTTAGAATTAAAAATTCAAAAACACTAAAAGATTACAACTAATCAAAACTACTATACTGAAAATAAAATCCTAATTCTTAGAATTTTAAGACACTTTTTGATACGATGGTTTTTAGCCGAAACCGATAATGCCTTCTTGATCGTCAACACGTGTCACCAATCTGCGGACTCGACCGCCAGCAAGTCTCTCCCGCTCTCGATTCCCTCGAGCCGCCTGATCACTTGCACTTGCCTCCCTTTCTCTAACTTGGTCTACACTACCTTGATCATCCGTCCGTCCATGTCTTGATCCATCTCAACGTGTACTCCTGAGATCATCCCCAACTTCACCCCCTTCTTGATCTTCTGACATCAAGCTCCCCGCTTGACCCTTGATCACCTGCCATTAATAGTTGGCTAGCATCTCCACCATGCACACATGAGACAAGCCAAAACACGAATCGCGACGCACACCGATCCCATCGGTCCACAATCTCCATTCACACATCGATCCCATCGATGCAAGCAACCACCACTCACTTATCACTCTAGATCGAGCAACCTTGTCAATCACTCATCACCAAGACAAAACCATAGTGCGACCTCACTTGGTTTCACAGGAACACTTTCTAGTGGCTCTCAAACCTCTTCGAGTTGCACAGTCCTCCCACTAACTCCTTTGAGAGAAACACTTTCTCAAGGAACACACCATTTTGAACGACAAACACTTTGCCCTCCTTTCTATATAGAAATAGTATCTTTTGGTTTCCCTAGGATACCCCACAAAGAAGCACTTGTCAGACTTAGGACTGAGCTTGTCAAACGTCATATGTTTGACATATGCCTCACATCCCCAAATCTTTAGAAAAGACAAACTGGGACGCCGCCCAGACCACATCTCATATGGTTCTTATCGACTAACTTGGATGGAACTCTATTAATCATGAAAGCTGTTGTTTCTAGAGCGTGACGTCAAAAGGATAATGGAAGATTAGTGTGACTCATCA